>JAUZST010014281.1:0-10679 GCA_034779995.1 Parotocinclus haroldoi
GGAGAAGACGCTAGAAGGGGAGGTGCCCTGGGTGACGGCTGTCCGATAAGATCGCCCATGCGATCTCATCGTGACAGGTTGTTCCTGTCCTTGTGCCCAGAGTTGCTGGGTGGGCACTGGCTGGCTTGTGCTAAGTTACAATAGCACAATACACATTCTTGGAATGCAGGGAAGAAACTGGAGTACCCTGAGAAAACCCACACAGACATGGGGAGGACATGCAAACTCAAGGTTGGGATTGAACCAGGGATGTTGGAGCTCCAAGGCCAATACGCTAACCACAACACCATGCCGTCTTAATTAAAATACCACGACTAACTGAATTATAAGAATAAGAAAAATCTCTTTGGCAGATAAGAAAATATACTGCTAGCTAAACTGTTTTTTGAGAATGCTAATGATTGTTTCAGCAAAGTTCGTGTTGTTTGTATAAAACATTTGAGTTTTGAGACTTTTCATATCACATCACTCACATTCATTCCTCTGATGGGTATGGTACAGCATACTTTGAAAAGTTTGACAACATTAGAGAATTATGTGAATTAGAGAATTTCTGTGTATTCACCCTCTGGTTGTGATTTAATGCTATATTGAAAACTTCGACACTGCAGCACTATATTCAACAGTGAGTCACTCTATGAAGAAGAATCCAATCACAAACATTTGAAAAACAGTGTCAAAGAGTGCAAATGCAGTCTGTGCTGAACTCCTTACGCTAGCTCAGTACATGCCCCCAGCCAATATGTCTTTAGATGTGTTGTGTTGCCTCACAAACTGAAGAAGCTTTTCTTTGCCAAATTGAGAGATTAGGAACAGATTAAACCACAACAAGCAACAACAACAACAACTATACAATGAAGTCACTGAGTATGTTTCTTTATACAGTGTGGAGTTCTTTTATCCCCTCTTATTATACATGGCAAAGACAAGGGCAAACCCCATTAAGTGGCAAATTGCCATCTCACAGCTTAATCAGTATGCATCAGCAGTCTGCACGGAACATATGAAAAGTCATTACGGTCAAATCAATTCTCAATTACCTATTTTTGCCACTGCCATCGACACATAAAATAAATACCCGGTGCTGTCACCACTGCTTCTGCTCGCCAGGTGACAATAAAATCCACTCCATTCGCATTGCATGAGCAGGAAGCAAATGCAAATGGATAGTAAACAATTGCAAAATAACAACAAGGAAGGGAAAAGGGACCGATAAGCATTACGCACACAAGTACCATTAGTACATTCATTAGTCCTGTCACACATGAAGAGACGCACAGTAAGTGTTAGCCAAAGCATTCCACACACAAGGACACACAAACATGCATAGTTATGACACGAAGGACATAGGTCCAGTACAAAAGGCACACGTTACAACATTTTCAGTACCAATTAGTAATCTGTAGAACCAAAGAAAGATTTCAGTTTTGTCTTGTTTGCAGTATCAGGTTCTAACATTAAAGTTCCAATAATAATTTTCTGTAACACTACTTTGAGGGGCTTAAACAACATGAACTCATGAGGAAGTAATGTGTTATTAATGCTTAACATTCATGTTCTAACCTAATTACTACATGAATTAATATTTTGCTCCTGCATTAAGGCATGCATGACAAATGCTCACTTCATTCATATTCATGATGGCTCATTATGTATTACCTGTATGAATAAATGATTACTCACTCATGAAATACTGCATGAATGAATACTATTTCATGTACTATTACAGAAAATTGTTACCTTAATTAAATCTGACGTTTCCGGTTCAACAAGGTTAAAGCTTGTAGTTTCATTAGCAAAAGAATACATAAAATAAATAAATAATAGCAATAACATTTAATAAGGATTCCAGTTCTACTACCAATTATCTATTTCTAGAAAAACAAAAGTTCAGTACACAATAGAAAAGGTTCTAGTTTTAATTTATTGTACTAAAATATCAGGGTCCATTTCAAACACAAAATACTGTATTTAATTTTAAGTAATACTGACTTAATGTCTTGTGATAATGATGGCATTTCTATTTTCAAAGTTATATTTTCAACAACAAAGATTAACCCTTTAATGCCAAAGATTTCATGTCTAATATCAAATACAAGTCTGGTAATGCTGAATTCTGGGGTTCAGTCCCATCTTATCTCTTATAGCAGATATCATACACAGTACACATGTACAGTATGTAATGTAGATATCTATCTAGAAAATCAAGTTGGTTTTCTGTGGATCAGTTTCTACTAATACTTCTCTCTCAATGAATGTTTCCTGACAATCACAATCAATCAAAAGCACACAGCCATTTCCAGAATAGGTTTCTGTGTATGTAAAGATACTGAGGAGGAAACTGCTTCTCAGGTTGACAGACAAGACATTTTTACAGAACTGCAGAAGTTGTGTTTGGTGGGAAGGCACAAAAGCACAAACAGTGAAACCTTATCTAAATAATGCAGCATGAATTCAGTTCGCTTTGATGACCCATTGTCTGTATAGCTAGCAATCATCAAGGGAACAACAAACTTGTACCAAGACATACTGCAGGAGCTTGTCAGGGTGTGGTAAACATAATGTATCTTTATTTATTTTTCTTTTCTATTACTAAGTTGATTATGAATTATTTAATGCAAAAAGGCAATAAACCAGAATAACAGTACAATATAATAGACAATGGTAACATTTGCTTTGCAATGGTCAAGTCAGAGTTCTATTAAAAAAATGTATATCAGTTTTACCAATGATCCTACATTACTTTGTAAATATAAAACTGTATGCATGTTGTGCCTGCTATACACCTTTACTAAGGAATAAACAAAATTACCAAGCGACAATAAAGTTGACCCTGTTGCTATAAATGACTAAATGTTTTATGAATGCCTGTGATTGACTGATGGTGGGTAGTCTAGACAGCCCCTTTCAGCCCTGAATTGAATAAAGCAATTACGCAAAGTGATAGTTTACATTGGCATGTAGACATAAAAACCGATTCAAATGTTGAAGCTGCTGAACATTTAAATACATTTTAAAATAACTGTTGGATGAGCAGAGAATAGAGTATACGTTTAAGGTGAGGTCAGTTAAATTGTTCTATATTCTCCAGTATGAATTATGAGCTATAATCATACAACTTGAGGTTTTCATAGTAATACAATATATTTACACTTACATTTACATAATGTAGCAGACTCCTTTATCCAGTGCAACTTCAAATTAATACAATCTTTCCGATCATTCCAAGCAACTGTCGGTAAAATGCCTTCCTCAACGGCCTGACAGCAGCAGCTTGGCAGAGGTGGGTTTGGGACCCTGGGCCTTCTGGAATGGTAGGAAATTGGTCCTCATTTGCAGCTTCAAGAACACCTTCTTGTAAACCATTCTTCGTAATTCTGGACTGTGTATGTGGAAGTTTTCGGTTTCGGGTGTATAGCAGAAGGATATACAATATCCACTCGACATTTCAATAACATGACTCAAAGTTTATCGTGGAATATCTAGGAGGAAAGACATCACCCCAATTGAATTGTTGCAATGTTGGCATCCTATTACAGTCCCTTACTCAAATTCAGTGAACTTTTTAGTGTCTAATGAATGTTATAGGGCATGATTTTATGCAATATAATGAAATTCCTGTACTCAAATGTGAGTCCTAATTATGTTATATATTGTAATAGCTAATTATTAGATTCTGTTATACCATAATACCATTGAATGAGCTTCAATAACTCTAAATATTCACTACATTATGCCTACATACTTGTAATATGATTTGAAATAATTCCCTGTTGGAAAAGTGAAAGGAAGACTTTCACAGGCAGAAAGACTTCAGCACAGATGTTGCAATATTGTTTATGAGTCAGTATTAATGAGACAGGAGTCATATGGACTGCCAGTAAGTTGTTAAAGGTATGTAAGATGCTTTTAGTGCAAGGATTCTTTATGAATTTACTCTTAGGAGTAATAAAATTTCTGCTTTCCCATCCATTTCTGAGGAATATCTCATAAAACTGCCATTAAGTGCTACTTGTAGCTATAAAATTTGTAAATACTGCACTACATTTAACCCAGTTCAGATGAGGGCTAGGGGAGCTGGTCATGCAAGCAAAGTAATTATAGATTGGTTGAAAATACAGTCAACAGAGATAAAATTGTGTTGATTTACTGATCTTCAAACTGAATCATTGGCAAGAAATGAAGTATTGGATAGCCTATCCCTTTAGTTTCTTTAAATGCTTAAGCCAAATGATTAAACTTGCAGGTAGTGTCTTACAGAAAGAAGAGAGTTGCTTCATCTACTCTAGTTTGCAGTTAATAAAAGGCTAAGTATTCTCTATATGGCTTAAATCTGAACTCTTACCCCAGCCTAGACTGTTCTGTGCAGTGTGGGCAAGAGCACTGTCGTTCGACTGGCCCCTTTTCAGAAAACAACTTAATCCTTTTTTTTCTTGGTTGTGTTTTTTTACAATATTACTCCAAGACATTAACTTTTTTTAGCTGCTTCCTCAGTACCAGCAGCTGCAGCAGCAGGACATATCTTCCTAAATGATAATCCATGGTAGAGATGCAGCAACTCACCAGGTCTTCAAAGGCAATTCTCTGGAGCATCATCACACAACTCAGATTGTTATCACTCCACATAGTGTTGTTTTCAGAAACTTTTTTCGACATTTTTCTCGGGAGCATAAATGAAACCATTTAGACCTGTTCAAATGAATTTCTTAATTGGTGCTGTTGTTGACGATGTTATAGATTTATTATTCTTATTCTTACCTGTGTTCAGTAAGGACATTTGTAGTATGACTTAGTGAGTCTGACATTTAAACCATAAAAACACAAGCAACATGATTGAGAACAAGGCTAACATGACGGACTACTATATGCTACTTGTTACGCTTCCAGGACTAACAAGCTTCTCTGTGTTATTGTGAGGTTTACAAATGCTACTCTTTGCACGGTCACACATTGGTTTTGACAACATTTTCAAAAAGAATGACTTCACTGAGGAAAAAAATTCTAATGTAAAGATTTATCCCGCACACACATATCCATAACCATGTTCACTCTTTAAAAAAATCAAAGCATCTTCGTACCCGCTTAAACTTTAAAGTTTTTCACATGAAACATGGTACTTGATATGCAGTCAATGAAACCTGAAGCTCATGTACCAAATGCCTAAATCAAGCATTAATTATTCTTTGCACTTTTTTTAATATTACACTTTTTCCAAAACTCAACACACAGTTCTCTACATTATGAAAAAAGTAACCCTGAATCATAAAAACAAAGCATCATTGCAGACACTATGAACTCAATATTGTAATTAATATTATCAATATTGATATCTCAATATTGCCTGGTGAATTTTAATAAACAATAATGGATGTTAATAAACATTTCTGCATTTTACAGCCTGTAAAACAAACAAAAAAAAAATGAAAGAAAATAAAAAAGAAAAAGAAAATGTTGGGATAGGGCAACTTATGGATAGTAATAAATAATATAAATAATGAAAAATAAAACTAAATAATGTGATTGGTACAAAATCAGTATCAATTTAAGGTTAAGTCACTGAAAAGCAAAAGTTGGGCATCTCCAGTTTGTCAACAACAATAAGAAAATTAATGAAATCATTAAAAACAATGGTCCTCTAATAAATATTGAAAAGGATTTGCATTTTTCTCCTTCTACAGTGCATAACATCATTAAACGATTCAAGGAATTTGGAGGAATGTCAGTGCACAAAAAGCAAGGATACAGGTCTAAACTGAAGAGGCATGATAAACAATCCCTCAGACAGCACTATAAAAAGAACTTCCACTTATCAATAGCTGACAGAAACACATTGGCAAATGATTACTTTTGCAAAGCTTTATCAAACACTACACTACAGTGTTACATTCACAAATGCCACTTAAAACTTAACTGTGCAAAAGAAAAGCCTTAGTTAAGAAGATATGTCAACTTCAGGCTCAGAGGCATCTGGTAGACGGATCATCACAAAGTTAAAACATAGCCAGAATGGCACAAATTTTGGTTTTCACAAAGTTTACTGCACCAATTTTTGTGGTGGCAATTTGTATTCACTTTAAATTGTAACTCTTTTGTACACAGTCATTCCCTGCCATGAAAATGACCTTATCACAAAAATTACTACATTCCAGCCTTTTCATCTGTACAAAATGGCCTGCTAACATAATTCCAGTCATGTTGATGATGATGATTAAATTCTTTACTCAGTCAGTCATCACATAATACAATAACTATAAACACCACAAACATTGTCAGGAAAGTGGTAAAAAACAACAAAAAGCAAAACTAAGCCACAACCAAAAAAGTTAACAGTACTTAAATATAGGAGACAAACATAAGTAATTAAAAAACAGAAAGGAAAAACACTTTTCAGACACATTAACACTTGTAACCTTCCATAATTACCCTACATACCATTTTTTAAAATCTTTTTGTAAATCCATTTTACTATCATTCCATACTTAACACAGATATGCAGATATACATCTTTTTCCTCCCTTTTCTAGCTTTTTGTACAACAAATTTACAAACATCTCACAAATCACATTTGCACTCATGTATTGAGAAAAACCTTTGTACACAGACGGGGAGTAATTTAATTTTGCTTTATACATTATTTGTATTATTTGTAGTAAACCAAATCATCATATTTCATAACATTGGATTTTATAAACAGTGAATTAGTATTTTCATCATAATTATTAATTATATTAATATATATTATTAATAATATGTATGGCTTGTTTCTGTAGAGAACTATAGCATTTACTGTTGTTTTATGCACTGAACCCCACATTCCCACACAGTATGTTATATAAGGAAGTATAATTGAACAATAAATTATATGTAGAACCTTACAATTTAATATATTTGTGGACATATACAGGATTGCTAATGACTGTGATCTTTCTTGTTATATATATAATATGTTGTTTCCATGCTAATTTATGATAAATAACAGCACCTAAACATTTTTAATTGAAACATCTTGTCAATAGATGACAAAAGTTGCTTATTTTTTTTCCCAGAACAGTACATATTTGCATTGTACGTAAAAATATATTTTAGTAGTTCAGTAACATTACACAATCATTATTATAAAGTAGAAACAGTTTGTTTCAGAAACTGATATCAAGCATGTACAGGCAATTTGCAGGAGTCTTAAAGATCAAATATTTGCTTAAAATTGATGTATTTGTCAATAAAAAGTGAAAAACAAATGTATGAAATGCTTATAATTGCACATCATTATACAATATAAATATTTGACAAAATGTTCTAAAAATCAAAGATATCAAACTTTGTGAAACCAAAATGTATGCCATTATCAAAAACTTTGACCATAACTGTATTTTTATGTGCTCCACATAAGACAAAAGAACAAGTCTATTATCAGCAACGAGTCCAAAATCCAGGATCTGTCATCGTATGAGGCTGTGTTAGTGGCATCGGTAAAGATAATTTATACTTACATTTATACTTAGACTAACATTAATTTCTTCAATAGCATCTTTTCCATCTATGCTCTATCAACAAGTCAGTTCACAAAAAATTTGAATTACGGAAATCTCTTCCAGGACTTCTTTGAGGAACATTGTTTTTAAACTTTCCAATCATTTTCTCACACGTTTGTTGACCACGAGATCCTCTGGCCATCTTTGCTCCTCAAATACTCAGTGTTTCCTGGGTTGTGCATTTGTACCAAATAATGATTTTAATCATTTGTTGACAACACCTGTTTGAAACATTTTTGACATTGCAATGTCAATCAAAATACCAAGCTATATTTATCAACTAGCAACGCTGGCTGCATAAGAGTTTATTAAGAATTATAAATTCTAAGTCAACGTTGAAACAAGGGCTCAAAAAATGAGAGTAAGAGGAGAACAGATAGTTCTCTCAGAGGAGATCAGGGCCATAATGGACTATGTGGACTATGTGCTAAATCACAGATTGAGTTTGAGGGAAATGAGAACCAGTAAGTTACCTACTACCCACTATAATACTGCTCTTTGTGTATGTTTACACTACTAAAGTGACACATTGATTCAGTGTTACAGTGGTATCAATTCATATCAAATCCTGATTTCCTATCAGGAAATTATTTTAATTTATTGCATCCTAGCACAGTGTATTCTTGCTTCTGTAGAATAGGTCATGGTGGAAGATGTTGGCTTTTCATATCTGAACAGAAGACTATTATGAACATGCTGGTGAAAAACAACACTATTAGACTAGGAGGAATCCAAAAACAACATAAATGCAGACAACACAATATGAAATAACATTTAACAGCTGGGCTTATCTACATTGGACAAGAGGATTAAAGAACAGTGATATTAATATGTGCAAGAAAGGTTACACTTCTAATGTACTATCATGTCAGTACTGCATAGACATAACACAGTACTGCAATTGAGTGTATTGTGTTTTATACTAACTGCTGTTGTTCTATTTCTTATATTGTCTTATATTGTATTTAGAAAGCCTACATTTTAGGATGCTGCTGCAGTTCAGTACATTTATATTTTTATTGATGAGGCTAGCTTTACCCTTGCTAAAAGAAGGGGAGATATTTGGCCATTGTGAATGTCCCTGGACAGCATGGGAATATCACCATATGTGCAGCCGTTAGCCAGCAAAGCGTCCTCCATTACCATGCCAATCCTGGTCCGGTCCCTATCGACCTTCTCATCTCATTTGTTGACAGAGTACATGTGATCTTTATTAAAGCTTAGCAGAGGGCTAGACATGTTCAGCCCATGTGTGCTGTCACATGTATGTTGTTATTCAAATGTCTAGTAGTGTTAGTTTCCATTGGGCTGATGTGGTCAGCAACTGGTTCACCATCCACCCACAATTTATTCTTCTACACCTCCCTTCATATTCAAAATTCCTAAACCTAGTTAAAACGTTTATGTCTGCATGGCATAGGAAGGGGTGTGCTCACTATCCCCTCACATGTATGCCTCTTCTCCAGGCAATAGGGCATGCATGTGGTGGAGTATTGTTTTCTGAAGCTTCTTTGGACTTTTTGCTTAGGAACATAAATAAAGCCATTTAGATCCTTTCATTGCCCAATGTAGACTATTTTATTGGCGGACCAAAGTTAGAATGGTATCACTTTGACTAATGAACAACTACACAGCCCCAAACCCCAAACCAAGCAGGGTGTTATGCACTCCTACAGGTGTGAGGGCCTCTCAATAGAAACCTACAACCAGATGCTGTTGAGTTGAACCAAATGGAATAATCTTCACTGCCCTCACATGTCAATTGCTGGTTTGAG
Source organism: Parotocinclus haroldoi (assembly GCA_034779995.1). Lineage (NCBI taxonomy): Eukaryota > Metazoa > Chordata > Actinopteri > Siluriformes > Loricariidae > Parotocinclus > Parotocinclus haroldoi. The sequence goes on from JAUZST010014281.1 coordinate 9,308, forward strand.
GTTTTTTTTTTGCTTTGTGCTTCAGAGATGCTCTCACTGGTATCACTATTATGATTTTGCCCTTATCAAAATGAATTAGGTCTTTACATCTGTCCATTTCTCCCACATCATGGTAACTACAAGAACTGTCTGCTTATGTGAAATCTATTATATCCTACACCTTAACATGTGCAGTATATTGTGTTCATCAAGTGACCCAACATGTTCTCTTGAACCACCAAGCGGGTGCAATTCTGTCAAGATTTTAGTCCTTAAAATTTCACATGATTTGAACCTGCTATTGAAGGGGAAAGTGTCAACGTGTGTGAAATGCAAAAACACTGGAACGAGTATCAGCACCATATAGTGGAAAAGGGCTATGAGGCATTGCTGGGAATTCATATGCTCAGCATTATTGTGTTTGCCAAGATCTGCAATGGCCCATGACGGACAATAAAAGCAAAATACAACACTTACATGTGACCTTGAGCCACTTGATTTACACTACTGCGTTGTTATAAACTTTCTTCAAACAATGAACATACACACAAGACCCTAAAATGCTACACCATAAAAATAGTACATATTTGTGATTACATTTGAAATGTACTGCTCACAAAGATTCGGGGATATTTCAAACTTGCATAAAAATGTATAAACTTGACAACCAGACACATAGGTCTTCATGCTGGGAATGATTTCAAGAGATGAAGCGCAGGGATTAGCCTTTTTGTAATAACCTCCAGTCTTATAAAAAAAAACTAGTCTTGTAAAAAATAGCCACTTAAACAATACACTGCTAATATTTCTGCAGCCAACTTTCAAGCATGTTTGTGTTCAAGATATTTAATATAGAATGTGTATTAGTTAGAAACATTTGCTGATGGTAAACTGTGGTTAATTATAAAGTGATTGGTAATATGTGATGGGCAACTACGGCACACTAAAAGAGCAGTTAAACTGGACCACCAGGGGGCAAAGTCATTTTGAGTAGTGAAATCTCATTAAGGCTCTTTTTCCCTTGCCAAGTGATTATACAGGTCACCTCAAGCTTGACTATAATCAGGACTTCATCAAATGCCTACAAAAGGGCTTGATATGTCTTGGCTTATCCTCTTCATCTTTTAAGCAAACATGCCATTAAAATACTTAAAGTGTTTTTTTTTGTTTGCTTAGTGCACACACACACACACACACACACGTTTGTATTTATTTATTTGTGTGTATTTGACACGTGTGTGTATTTATACACTGAAAGCTACTAGGCACTGTGATATACTTAATTAAAAAATATCAAAACACAATGTGTGTGTGTATTTATATTTTTATATCACAGTGCCTAGGAACTTTCAAGCAGTAATCAATAATGTTCTACCTCACCAATATATATATA
>JAUZST010014282.1:0-10677 GCA_034779995.1 Parotocinclus haroldoi
GTGTGTGTGTGTGTGTGTGTGTGTGTGTGTGTGTGTGTGTGTGTGTGTGTGTGTGTGTGTGTATATGTATGTGTGTGGGTGGTGTGTTAATTAAGGGGCAGCACTCAAGATGCTCCCCTGAATTAAATGGGTAAAGCTATGGGTACAAATCGCTACAGTTTACATTCTCTGTTTCATTATAATGCTGTGAATGTTATAATTATAATAACAGTGTTAACTCATGTTTCGTATGAAGTTACCAAACATCTTTAATAAAAAGTAAAAAATTATCTTATTTTTAATGCTTTAAAGTCTATATATGAGTATATATTATTTAATTTACTGTATCTCCTTGTATAATTTATTTAAAATCTTTATGTGAATCTTATGTGTATTTAAAGTATTATAAATTTTTATTAATTAGGTAACTTTGTTCAAATCTTAAACGTATAATCTACTCTGACAAAGAAGGATGGATCCCCTTTTGAGTCTTGGTAATCCAAAGGTTTTATCTCTGTTTTTCCTCCGCTGTTGCTAAAGGACTTGCTCAGTTAAGACTGTGAATTCCAATGGAGTTGGGATGTTGTGTTAAACATAAATAAAAACAGAATATGCTGATTTACAAATCATTTTCAACTCATATGCAACTGAATACACTATAAATATATTTAATGATCAAACTCATCAACTAATATTGTTTTTTGCAAATGTTCACTCATTTTAAATTTGGTGCCTGCAACACATTCCTAAAAAGTTGGGCAAAAGTCTGAGAAAGTTGAGGAGTGTTCAAAAAACATCTTTTTGGAACATTCCACAAGTGTACAGGTAAATTGGAAACAGGTGAGTGTCAGTGATGGATGTTAAGGGCCAGTCATTTACAAGCAAGGATTGAGGAGGTTCACCACTTTGTGAACAACTGTGTGAGCAAATAGTTCAGCAGTTTGAGATTGAAATTGAAAGGGATTTCATCATCTACAGTCCATAATATCATCAAAAGATTCAGAGAGTCTGGAGAAATCTCTCCGAGTAAGCAGCAAAGCCAGAAACCAACATTGTTTGCCTGTGACCTTCGATCCCTCAGACGGCACTGCATTAAAAACCGATATCGTTTAGTAACAGATATTACCTCAGGGGCTCGAGAACTGACAAAACCATTGTCAGTGAACACAGGTGAAAACTCCAAAAGCCATATATCAACAATACGCCACCAGCTTCTCTGAACCCAAGCTCATGTAAGATGGACTGACGCAAAGTGAATAAGTGTCCTGTGGTCTGACGTGTCCACATTTCATGTCCTCCAGGCCAAAGTGGAGAAATACTAGCCGGATTTTTATTAGTGCTATCAAGGTTCTGGAGCAACATATGCTGCCATCCAGGCAGTGTCTTTTTCAGCCTTATTTCAGCAAGACAATGCCAAGCCACATTCTACGTGTGTTACAACAGTGTGGCTTTGTAGTAAGGTACTAGACTGATCTGTTTGAACATATATCTTATATTAATACTAATATCTTGTATTTGTAGTGTACTCCATTAAATATAGGTTGAAAGGGATTTCAAATCATTTTATTCTGGTTTTATCTGCGTTTTACACAACTTCCTAATTACGCTGGAATTGGGATTGTATTAAAAAGACTCATGTTGCAACATAGGCCTATGACTATAGTGAACACTGTGTTTAAGCATACATTTATTGTATGACAATTCCTATTTATTTCTTTATGGATATTTGTTTTACATTAAAAAATTTTTTTAAGTATCATAAATTAATGACATAATGTAACTAGCAGAGCACTGGATGACCCATGTAATCCCTTGCCCTTATGGTTCCATCAGCTATTGATTAATGATGCAGTGCCATCTGAGTGATCCAAGATCGCAGGTCTTCAGTTTAGGTTTATGCCGCCCTGCTTTATATCGTTTATACTTAAAGATTCCCTTATTCATATCACAATATTCTGCACTGTTGAGAAATGCGCAAATCCTTTCCAATCTTTCTTTGAGGTACGTTGTTTTAAAAAATATATATAATTTTCTCATGCATTTGTTGACAAGCTTAAGATTTTCAGCTGATCTTTACTCCTCAAAGACTCTTTGGCTTCCGTGGATACTACTTTTGTACCTGATCATTATAATTAGCTGTTTAAAATAACATCATTATTTTTTTTTACCTCACTACCACTCCTAAATTGTCACTGTCCCACCTTTTTATGACTATGTTTCAGGCCTGAAATGCAGGAATGGATGCTTATTAACAAATTAATGGAAGCTGACCACAATTTTTGGGTGGCACAATGGTTTTCCTCACAATTTCCCCACTGCCACAGGGACCTGGTTTTGAAACCTGGTGGTTTCTTCTGGTCTGTTCAGGCATCAAATACAAACACAATAAGCTGCTTTTGAGGGAACTGTCCCATCTAGGGATCCCATGTTCTCTAGGACAGGCTCAGGACACCCTCTAACCCCTATTCTCCTGAGTAAGTAAGAAAAGAAAGAAAGACTAGATTTAATAATTAATTCGTATAAACCATTAATCAAGACCACATTCATAGTGTTAATGAAGTAAGTAATAGTAATACTTTGGTCCTTAAAAGCTAATTACAGAAAATATAAATTAAAAGAAAATGTATACCGCACGGACTTTAGTTTAATGTTTGACGTTAATAATGTCTGTCTCGTAAATCAGAAAAGGAACAAATCTGGTATCTTCTGGGACACTGGTTGCCTGACGAGTGTGTTAACTTGATTAGCAGGCTGTTTGACTAGAGCAGTAATTAAATCAGTTAAACCTAATCTAATAAGCTCCTTCAGTCGCTTCCCTTTATACTGTAGCCGGTCTGTGAAAATCTTGTTATGGGGCAGCGCTTCAATACGCTAAAGTGTGATGAGCAAGGCGCAGCATCTTCACACCTCGCGTTAAAGCCGTCTAACAGATGGCACGCTCACACCTGTCCCATCACTCACACACAAATGTGCCAAACCTCCACCGCTGTCACCCCACTCAAACCTGCTCATGTGTCACCTATCCGTTTGTCAGTCTTCAAATGTGCACAAAATGTCTAGTGTCTGAATGATAGTTCAGGGAATCAAAGGCACATATGTTGTATAAACGTCTTTACTGTTACTGAAATTCCACACAAAAACAAATGAATAGTCTAATTTTATAACATAAAAAGACTAAAAATAAAACAATATAATTCAAAAAACCTGAGCAGTCCACCCTTGTATTTATGTGAACTTTAATCCTTTAAGCCTAAATTATCCAAGTATGCATTATATAGAATTATTTAGCAACATGCAGACTTATATTAACAACATGCAGACATGATAACATATTTTATTAGATTAACTATATACAAACCGTTCAGACTTTTTTATTTCTGTATATTTAATTGAATAAATTATCTTTATTAGAATACAGGAGATGAATGTCTAATATAAAAACCAGTGCAAAGTTGATTCTATATTCTATTCTATTCTGTGAAAAAATCAGTGTGCACTGATAAAACTGATCAATAGCAGCATCTGAGATAATCAATCTTACATTAAATAATAACCAAAATAATGGATTCTGAGGTCAAATAATTTGCAAAATTCCAAGACAAAAAAAATAATTAATGAAATTATGTAAAGTTATTTTATAGAGATGACTCTGGTGTGCTATTAGCTAATACATAGCAGCATCTACATTAAAATGTGTCTAACTGAATATGTCCAACAGAATTCTCAGTGCACAAATTAAATATTTCTACCTATCAGCCTAAATGAGCTGAGCTAGCACTACGTCGTAATATTCTAATAGTGGTCAATAGTGTTACAGTGATTAACACTTTTGTCTCACGGCTCCAGAAACCTGGGTTTGAGAACCTGGGTTTATTCATTCTCCCTCCGTCTGTGGGTTTCTTCTGGGTTCTCTGAAAACTTCATTAGGTTAACTGACATTTCTAAACTGTCCCTGTTATAGTGTGTGTGCGCACATGTACAGATGTGCACTGCAAAGACAAAACTTTTTACTCATTTGAATTTGACTCATATGGGTGCTGGGTATTTGAATTAAATGGTAATACATCAGATACATCATAGTAATAATGATTAAATGATTAAAACATCAGTTATACCATTTATTGTTATTGTCAAATATGTAAAGTGTTTATGATTATCATTCAGTGCCAGGGGTACGATAAATAATATGCTATCATTTGACAGAATGCCAATTATGATTACATAAAGTCTCAAATAAAGTAGTAGTGTAAACAAGTGTTTAGTTGAAAACCCACGCTTGATGCTCAGTGAGATGCTACAGTGAGATTTCATAGTAAAACTGTAAACGGCTTGACATTTGGCCACGTTGTGGATCTACTGTCTTGTTTCATAGTACAATTTGTATATAACTTATTTGACAATGAACTGACCATAAATTATTTCACAGTTTTATTATGGATTTTGATGGTAATTTGGTCACTTCATGGTTCTACTGTCAAATTTGGAAAATCCTGGGTATAGTCCTAATTTCACACTGGCCACGTAATCTTTATGTAAACATTGTATTTGCTTTGCTTTGTCTTTGCTTGGTTAACCTAAATGATATTACAAAGTAATTTGGCACGACAATTTGTTACAACATAAGGAGCCAGTTTGTGATAAATGTCGCACTTTTGCGCGCCCTGCAAAAAGTTAGGTGCCTTTTGGTGAATAGGAGCGTGCGTATTGGTCAGCTGGACACCTAATTAGCATAAAGGCGCGTCTTAAATACAACCTTTCCAAACACCTTCCAGCAGAAGTTAACTGATCGCATGGGAAAAAGAGCACCGCGCGGGTTTTTTTAACACTCATTTTATTAAGTTTAATTATGGAGCTCAAAAAACAGCTTCTTAGCTTCAGCTTAGTTGTGATCTTTGCATCTTGGGCAGCCAGAGGTACAACAACGAAGTATTACACCTATGAAGAGGAACCTTCGGGAACTTTTATAGGAAATCTTTCCATCGATCTGAAAATCGACTTGTCCGAAGACCCACAGACGAGGTTCCGATTCATGCAAGAAGGCAACACGTCACTGATTGGGATGCGACAGAGCGACGGACTGCTCTTCGTAGGGGAGCGCATAGACCGTGAGAGTCTGTGCGGGTCATCCACGCAGTGCATGATCGCCACGGATGTAGTGGTGTTCACCAAGGAGAAATTCCATCTGATCCACGTCGAGATCCACGTACGAGACATTAACGACCACGCACCCGTGTTCCCACAGGACGAGACTGAGCTTGTAGTTTCAGAGAACGCAGCAGTGGGTGAACGGTTTCCTTTAGAGGTCGCCAGCGACCTGGACGTAGGAAGCAACTACATTCAAAGTTATCAACTTATCAACAGTACTTATTTTGGTGTAGAAATCTTAACAACAGAGGATGGTAAGAAGATTCCCGAGCTTGTTCTCTTGAAAGAACTCGATAGAGAGGCTGAAGATTCTTTCACACTTCAGGTTTTGGCAAGTGACGGCGGAAGGCCACAAAAGTCTGGATCAGTGACTATTCATGTTAAAGTTTTGGACTCAAACGACAACAGTCCCAAGTTTGAGCATGATAGTCTGAGAGTGGAGCTCCATGAAGATTCACCAGTGGGTTTCCTTCTGCTGAGAGTTCAGGCATTTGACCCTGACCAAGGTGAGAATGGTGAGGTGCTGTATGATTTCTCTGATGGTGTTTCCAGTGAGATCAAAAGCACCTTTGATATAGATTCCAACAGTGGAAATGTAATTTTGAAGTCGGCATTAGATTTTGAGCTGACAAAATCATATGAATTTAATATAAAAGCGTATGATCTTGGCACCAACTCAGCTCCATCGACTTGCACAGTTACTGTTAATGTTGTTGACGTGAATGACAACGCGCCAGAGGTCACCATCAAGCCGATGACTTCCAGAAGCAGTGACGTGGCCTACATCACTGAGGCAGCAGCTGTGGAGAGCTTTGTTGCGCTCATAAGCACCACCGACAAGGACTCGGGTGCTAATGGTTATGTGCGTGTGAGTCTTCATGGTCACAAGCACTTCTCACTACAGGAGGCCTATGGTGACACCCTCATGATTGTCACCACATCACCTCTCGATCGGGAAAAGATTCCTGAATACAATCTCACAGTAATAGCTGAAGACCTTGGATCTCCGCCATTTAAAACTTTCACCCAGTACACAATCAGGGTGAGCGATGAGAATGACAACGCTCCATCCTTCAGCAAACCCGTCTATGAAATTTCAGTGATGGAAAACAAACGACCAGGGTCCTATGTTGGTTCTCTGGTTGCTCGTGACCCCGATGAGGCAGCCAATGGCAGAGTGACTTACAAGCTTCTTGAAAATGAAGTCGAAGGCATCACATCAAATTTTTTTCTGTCTGTGGACCCAACTTCTGGAGATCTTTATACAGTACAGTCACTCGACTATGAAGTTGTTAAGCAGGTTGAAGTTGTCATCCAAGCCACAGACAGAGGTTCCCCACCACTCTCGAGTACAGCTTTGGTAAAGGTCAGGATCTTGGATGAAAATGACAACGCACCCATCTTCACTCACCCTGTCCTCATTAATGGCTCAGCAGATGTGCCTTTGCCATGTAATGCACCAGCAGGATATGTGGCTCTAAGACTAGAGGGCATCGATGCAGATGATGGGATGAATGCTGAGCTTTCTTACACCATTCTGGAGGATGAAATGTTTATGTTTGTTGTAAATAAGAAGTCAGGCGAGATGACACTAAAGCAGGACCTGCCGCTTGAGTATGGGGAGATGCTAGCAGTTAGAGTGGCAGTAAGTGACCGTGGCCGAAGTTCTCTTTTCCACACAGCCACAATCTGCTTTGTAATCTCAGATGCAATTCCTTTGGAAGATCATGTGTCTGTGGTTCTTGAATCAAGTAAAGGACAGAATGAACCCCCTTTTGATGTTTCCTTCATCATCATTGGTCTTTTGGGTGCTGTCTGTGCTGTGTTGCTGGTCGCTATTGTGGCTGTGGCGCTCTCACGCAGAAAGATGCAGAACAGTGGTGGGCCAGTTTCCAAAATGCCTTGTGGAAACTTCAGAAACACTACATTTCCATCTGACAGTATTGATTCATCAGATTCCAACAGCCTCTCTGGAGGCAGTACCACTGTTACGGAGCAAATTTCATCTTCAAGGGATGAGTCATCTTTCTCTTATGAAGAACATCAAAGTAGAGACTCTGACAGTAAGGTATGTAATACAAACACAAATAAAAGTAGATTAGAGTTTCTTTCATTTGAAGGAAAGTGTGAGAAATGCATCAGTTCTAATTATTGCCTTTTTCCACAGCTGTTTCAGCCCTTGCTAAATAAGGCCAAGTTTGAGTCTGTTTCTATTTGGCAGGGAGACCAATTCACACTTCAGGCAAGGTTAGTGTGGCTCAATTTCTGTCTTTAACAGTCATTTATAATGTGTAATCAATTTACAAATTTACTGTGTTATAGAAAACTGTTACAAAAGCAAACCTACTGTTAAGTATGTGCACTCATCTTACCTTTTTTTTATTTAATCCACAGTGAAATTGCATCTGCTGACCAGACAAGCGTGAAGGACAGTGGGAAAGGAGACAGTGACTTCAATGATAGCGACTCTGAATTAAGTGGAAAAGCTGGGCGGAAAATAGACAAAATCAGCCATCACCAAGCTAGCAGTAAGCTTTGTTTTTTTTCTTACATTATGTTCAAACAGGGGGGCAATCTGGTGCCATACCGGTTATTGCTTTTGTCTCACTGTGTTTGAATAGATGTGCATTGTGTGATGTGATGTATATTACCCTCATATCAACCTCATTCCTTAGGCAGTGGTTCACAAAGTGGGTTTTGTTCTCTTTAGGGGTGGCATAGTTAAGATATAAACTGCTCACAAGATTAGGGGACACTTAATGAAACATCTGTTTTGTGAGCAGTGTATAGTTCAAGTCACTTCTAAGAATGTGTTTAGTCTTGTGTTCCTAAATTAATTCCAGTGGTGTTTGGATGCAAAATACGTGCATGTGTGTCGGTGTGTTTAAAGAAAATCATGAAACTTGAATGTGTTTTGCTACATTTTTAGGTTCTGTCTACACTGGAGTCATGGATGGAGCATGCAGAACCAGAGAGATCCCCACGAACACAATGAGCACTCATTTGGGTAATGCTGGATACACTGTAGCCTATCATACACCAACCTATGGCCGCCATCCAGCTGCCATCAACCATGCTTCTTCTGTGAGGGACTACAGATATAATACAGTACTCCTGCGAGCACCTGATTACCCACAAGGCCCTATGTTTCACAGGATTGGGACCCTGCCCTCCTATTACCATCAGCTGAATACTCATAGTCATCTAGACAAACAAGCCACATGTACCAGGGAACCAGTTACAGATGTAATTTCCTCACCAGTAGCATCATTTTAAAAACGCACTAATTTGATTGCAAATGATGAATAGACCTCACTTGGTTGATTGTTTCTAAACTGTAGCATTAGTTTGTAGTCTGGTCTTTTATCTACACTACAATTCTACATAAAAGTGTGAGTTGTGAATGTTGGTAGAGGGGCATGCCTCATTTGGCATGTTTTGTAATAGGAATTATTGTATTATTTAATAACTGTGATTGTAAATATTGTAAATAATGTATCTAGTATTTATTTATTATTTTTTTTAAATAAAAAAAAGAATCTAAATACCCTGCATTGTGCTGATTGTAACCTCTGTGCCAATGTCCAATGTACAATCACATTATATAGAAGTTTAAAAAACTATTATTCTCATAGTCTATATTATTAATTGCACAGTTCCCTCCACAATTACTGAGACCCAGAGCAAAGACGGGCAACATTTTTTAGAATAAATAACATGTTTGCTGAATTCACTTAATCTTAAACACTGAAAAAAACCCACAGAAATTCTGAGACACTACCAGTGAGAATGTGTTTACTAAACACTAACTGAAACTGTACAGCTGAAATTAAAAATGTAGCTTTTATAACACTGAAATTAACCTGTTTAAACTGTTAAAATATGATAGAGGGTCTGTGAAGTTGCTGGACTGTTTTTCTCCAAAAGAAGAAAAAAAGCTCCTGGATCTATCTATAGTAAAATAATCCAAAATATATCCAAAATGAACACAAAATCAGGCTTCTGTTATGACCATCTCATTGCTCTGATATAATCTCATTTAAAACATTTGGGTGAGCTAAAGTGGAGATTGCACAAAAAGAGTACCTCGGATTCTGGAAGAACTAGAGAAATTCTGTAAACTGAAATTGCCTTAAAATTCTCTTTGTTAAGAATAACTATTTCATGATAAAGGCTTTTCTTTTCTCAGAATGGGCTGGCATGCCAGCAGCGCAATTAGCATGGCTGCCTCATAGCTCCAGCATTTGGAACAACAACAAAAAATATCTGACTAAATGTTCTTCACTTAAAGGGTGGATAGCACTAATGTCTTTAGTGTGAGACACGCTAATTTACCAAAAAGTGATTACTTTTAATTTACAGTACGTTTCTCTGTAGTCTTTGGCCAGGTCAAGCTCTGCTGTTTGGAACTGTAAGGTGCCAGTGCTAATCATTGTGCCACTCCTACAAACAAAAGCAATTATTTATCTGTTAATAAATACATTTTGTAAAAATGTGCATATACATTATCTTCCCCTACTTGTTCAGTTATCCCAGTTAATATGGGGACTGTAGTAGCCTAGCAGTTAAGGTACTGAACCAGAATATCCAGAGTTCATGTCCCACCTCTGCCAAGCTACTACAGTTGGGTCCTTGAGCAAGACCCTTAACCCACAACTGCTTGGATTGAAGATTGTATCAGATGTAAGTCGCTCGGGCGTCTGCTAAATGTAAATGTAAAAGTAAATGATTCATTCAGAAAAAAACAGAATTACTCAGCTTAAAGGAAGACGCTACTGCCTACAATTCCCACAATGCAGTTTTAACTCGTTGCGCTTTGAATCCGGAAGAGCGTCCAGAAAAACAAATCCTGCTGCTTTACCAAACCTGTAGAAGCTGGTAAAGACGCATGTTAAAGTTGATTTTTTTAAAGATAAAGTCACGACTTATGGTTGTTGTCATACCGACATGGTTTACGAAGATTTATTTGCGCGTCTGAATGAAGCCGGGTACAAGAACTGGTTAAAAGCGGGTTATTGTTTAATGAAAATAAAGGACGGTTTGTGTGCATTTGCCGATAATGAAATGCGCTGCTTTCATAAAACTGTCATTAATAACAACGTCGTCTTACAAGGAGGACAAAGGTGTAGAAGCAGTTGTAAACCAAGAGGCAGTCAGGTAGGAATATGCTTTTTTGTGTTCTCTCTAATTCTCTGCATGAAAATAATTAGATTAGATTCAACTTTATTGTCAGTGTGCAGAGTACAAGTACAATGCCAAATGCAGTTAGCATTCAACCAGAAGTACAATATACAGTGATATTTCCATAAAATGTAGTAGTAATATATATAGTATATACACAGTGGTGCAGGTAATGACAGTGCAATGTAAAGTGTCCATGCAGCATTCACCATGATCACAGCATCATGAAATACAAACTTTTCCTGAGCCGGCTGGTACGGGAGTGGAGGTATATGTATTACTCAATTCAATTCAGTTCAATTTTATTTATATAGCGCTTTTTACAACAGAGCATTGTCTCAAAGCAGCTTTACAATATTACATTATCTTAAA
>JAUZST010014283.1:0-10677 GCA_034779995.1 Parotocinclus haroldoi
GAGGTCTGTAGGGATCGACTCTGCATTCACAAACGTCCAGTCGCTTCATTTTATACCCCTGCGGTCACGGAAGCGATCGGAACGCCTGATTCAGATCACCTGGATGGGTGAGCAAATACTTTTGGCAATGCAGCGTGTAATGGTTTGGATAAATCAAAAAGAAAGAATACGGAGAACGGAGAATACGAAAGCCGGCTTCATTCAGTCCGTTCCACTATCAGAATCAGGTAAAATATTTTCACGGGGTTATGCGTTTTTTCCTCCGACGAAGCATACTTTAATTAAAGGCTGTTTTTTTAACACTCGTTTTTTTCCAGGGAGGTCATCCATCTCTACGTCTTACTGTCTGGGACGGTCCCAGACGTGCGGACACACCAGAATCCCCACCACCCCTGGTGTACTGCAGAATGTAAGAAAGAAAGTGGTAGAAGAGGAAATTTGAGGCGGAGTGACGCCGAAGCCACCAAACCTCTCTGCGAAATGACTCACCCTCTCCCAGATCGCTATCAGGGAGGAAGCCAGAAAACCACACGTAAAAATTAAGACCACGTTTAATTTCTCGCCGACACCACAGTGACACCCGGTTCCTTTTTACTGATGTGTGTGAGATTTAAACAGAATTCCACACATTTTCGTTTCCGTTCTATGGGAGCAGGTACAGCAGTCCTATGGTGTGTGTGATTTTTTTTCCCCCGCTTTGACGGTAAACAGGGGTCCACGAGTCCACGCTTACCAGCACCTCTCAGAACCTCTCGGGTCAAAGCTAGGGGCACCCTTGACCCCGAACGTGTCCTGGACCAAACGATCCTGACATTCCGTATTTTATTTATAGCTATTCTAATATTTGCAGGCTGGATCAATTCGTTTTATTTCTGCATCCTTTTTGAGGCTCGGTCCCAACAAGGTCTCTTACTTATAAGGTTTGGGGGTTTTCCTTGCCACTGTCGCCCCAGGCTTGTGCAATTTACAGAAACCTGACCTTGGATATTAGGAACTATCAAAACTATAAAGCTGCTCCACTGTGAAAGGCTTATTTTATTATAGAGTGTACACACGGCACAGTGCAAAAGTCTTAGGACACCATTCTGTCTGGCCGTTGCTAGAATGACCCTATATAACGTACGGGACCCCAAAATGTTGCATTCGTCCCGCCGTAATTCCATTTACACCCATCTTCGTATGAGATCTGGGACCCGCGGCTCGTGTGGGGCTCGCCTCCGGATCTTGGCCGCTATAAGATCGCTAACGACGCCGACCCCCGGATCTGCCGCCATGATCTTTTCTCCCTCTTTTTGTCCGTCTATTTTCTTTTCGTTCAGGCTGTTTTCGGTTTTCGCTTTCTTTCGTTATCTGGGCTAGTTTGCGGTATCCCGGCTCCATAGGCGCTGTCGCCCGGACCCGGCCATCAAAGCCCTCTGACGCAGAGCCTTTATGGCGGAACCGCGACCCCCTTTGCCGACTTGTGGACCCTCGTCGCTCCAGCCCGTCCGCGGACCCCTGGGACCCTGTCGCCCTTGAACTGGACTCTTCAGCTCACAGTGGACCTTCAGACCCCTGGACCGTTATAAAAAACCCGATAGGGATCCTGGGGATTTAGCGAGATCTCCGGGACGCCCCATCGTAACATTAACGAGGAGCCTGATCCTTCTAATGAGCTTGATTAGAAACGAGGACTTAAGGATTTAGGAGTGAAATCAAACGTCCCGGGCTCTTAATGGAGTCACGGCTCGACTGAACAGTTTCAGTTTTGGTCCCGTCTACAGAAACGAAGTGACTGATCTATGTATGTGGTGTTGATGTTAGGGATCAGAAATGTTACGGGACGCTTATACAGCATCAGCGGCTCCTCGGTTTCTTTCTGATTTTCCTCCAGCACGTCGTTTGCCGCTGTTTAAACTCTCCGTCTCTCCTTAAACACCTGTTAAGCCCGACTTTAACATCTCAGGCTTAAACGAATCTGACTTGCAATCACTAATAAAGACTTCAGCTCTAACCCCGGGATCTCGCTCTGGTTTTCTTCAGTTGGTAGAAAAACTGATCTGAGCAACAGCCTGCCTTACAAATCGGATCTTTTTAATGAATTAAAGCTTGCCTTTCCGTTCAGAACGTTAGAACGTGACGCTCGTGGTTCGACGGAACGGTCTTATCTCGCCCAGATGTTGTCCTCTGCATCTTAAAAGCAACTGAAGGGAAATAACAGCCCCCCTTGCTGAGTCCGTGCTGACGTCACATGGTCGGCCCGCTGAGTGCCCAAACTAACGGCTGTGTTTTCCACTTAGGCTTACCCCGTCAGCCGAGCAACACACCTGACAGGTTAGCGTGACCCAGGCGAGCTTAAATTAGCAGGACCGTTCAGGATGGGGGCACGATGACCTAAAGTATTCAGTCGTATTCAGTATTCAGTGTCCCCACACGTGTGTGTGTGTGTGTGTGTGTGTGTGTGTTGGGCATGCTGGTCTTACCGTGGTGTCCACAGGGGTGACCTTGGTGGTGGGGATGTGTTTGGGATTGGGATCTGAGGTGCTCAGGACCACGCAGCCCTGAGGGCCCATGGTGATGATGACCGAAGCACAGCCTCGTTTCTGCAGCTCCAGACCTGCCCGTCCCGCGTCCTCCACCGATCCTACGCGGGCCCCCGTCAGCAGCTCGGCCTGGGGCGACAACAGTGAGTCAGGCCTGAGAAGTGTTCTTAAGATGCAATACACGGAAGATTGCCGTCGCCATAGTTACGCGCTCCTTTTAGGGTACGGTAATGTAACCGGGGTAACACAGAAGGGGCGAGAAAACACAAACGATAGAACAAAACAGTGCCTTGAAAGCCTTCGAGACTATAGAAAATATACAGGTAAGGAAGCAGTACTACTTACAATAGGACAGGTACATAAACTTACGGGCAGAAATTGACAGCTTGGTCCAAATAACTAGGGTAAAGTCAAACAGACACACAAAGAAGGTCCCTAGACACATCAACCAACTTAGAACAGTCCAAGGTGGAAGAGTCCGAAGCAGTGTCAGTGTCAGGGTTGCCAGATTCCATAACAGAAACGAGCAACGGTGCCTACGGAAGCAAAGGAACTGGCTCAAAAAACAGCAGGAGGCTCCAAACACATCTACACGTTAGGACGCGTGTTAACGAGCGAGTGAGAATCAGGGTTGCCATATCCCACGAGCAAAACACGCAACCAGGGAGAGAGAGAGAGAGGAAAAAATGTAAAAAATCCGAAACAGGTGACCTAATAAAATGCGAGAGACAGACCAAATCCCCTACAAACCCCCACAAAAGCAAAAGCAAGAAAAAAAGGCAGCATGAGTAAGTGTTAAGAGTCTCACACAACAACAAGAATCAGGGTTGCCAAATCCAACAATCAAAACAAGCAAACAGGTCGTAGGAAACCAGCTCAGAACAATCTTTACAAAGTGAGGCGTAACATGTGACTCACAACTTACTTCGATGTTATTCGGATTCTTTGAATTTTTTAAAAATTGAATAAATAAATAAATAAATAAGGCGACTTAAGGACGAGATGGCGTCTGGGTCGCACAGTTCCAAGCGCGTGTGCGGTGGAGGAACCGAACGCCGTGTTGCATGACTTAACAAAAGGAGATACGCCGCAGAGATTTCGGTCAGGCTCGAGAGTGCCTGTTTTATTTCGGGTGTTCCTCTCTCTGCTGCGTGGCCGCCTGCCAGGTGAGTGGAGCGCTCGGATTGCTCATCCTCGCAGGTGATCTGGATCTTCGCTGCGGTCCGTCTCTCAGCGCCGCCTCGCTGGGGGGGATGGGGGGGGGGGGCGGACGACGCACGATAAAAGCCAGACTGTCAGCGAGGCTCAGACTGAAGCTGCTCTGACCCTCAGCTCTCACTTTCATGTCCCACCTGTAACCCCACAGCCCTTTAGCACCCCGGCCACATCAAAGAGGGTGGGGGCGGGGATGTGGTGCTGGTTGGAGGGGTGAAATGAAGGCTCTCCGCTTTTGCCCCCGGGGCCCCGAGTGACTCAGCGGGCACGCATCTTGGCTTGCTGTTGTTTTCTTTAACTGTTTCCCATCAGTCTGTGCCCTCGTGTGCCTGGCGTGTCCAGCCAAGGTACGAGTTACCGTAAGTGGAACCCTTAACACCCACCCACCCCCCCACCCCATGTTCCCCACGTGGGTAACAGGACGACGTCTTGTTCAGCCTTGCGTTTGGTTAAATCACGGAGCTGGGGTGCGGAGGACTTATAATTTTATTTTATTTTTTTCAGTTGTTTTGTTCCACTCCAGGTTCCACCGAGACCGTCGCACCGACTGCGATACTCTGAACCCTCCGAAATCGTTTTTTTCCCCCCCTTCAATTTCCCACACAGGTGACCTACTACAATGTGAGAGACCAAAACCCAAACCAAAAAAGATAAATCAATAAAAAAAAGCACACACACAGGAACCAAACAAAAGAAAAGCGTAAGCATAAATAAGCGTTCACATCAAATGAGTTCGGAACATGAATCAGGGTTGCCAGATCGCATGAGCAAAACAAGCAAACAGGTCTAAGGAAACCAGCTCCGAACGACCCTTATCGGCGCAACACGGATCTGAGGCGCGAACGACTTTCTTTTTTATTTTTTTTAGTTGTCTTATCCTATAATCTCTTACGAGCTGTTCTGCAACCGGCAACCGAGCGCTGATTGGTCAGTCTGATTTGAATACAGAAATCAGAACAGGCTCTGATTAAGAATAGCGCAGGGTCGCAGTCCGTCAGTTTTAGGCTGGGTGTCATCATACCTGTTTAATTAGCCTAACGAGTTAAGCCACAAGTTAGGTCATTATTAAAGAGATAAAAGTGGACGTATTGCTTTGTAACTTTTGTTACGTTAAGCTGTTAAGCTTCGGCCCGTGAAAGCCGGTGATAACAGAAACAAAGAAACTGGCTCCAAAAAACACATCAACACGTTAGGACACGTGTTCTTCAGCAAGTGAGAATCAGGGTTGCCAGATCCCACGAGAGAAACGTGCAACCAGGGAGAGAGAAAAAAAAAAATCCTCGCCCCCCCCCCCAAAAATGTAAAGAATAGAAAGAAATCGCAAGTATAAATAAGTGTCTCTAAGCACATCAACCGAGTTCGGACGTGTGCTCATAATCAAGCAAGGATCAGGGTTGCCAGATCCCATGAGCAAAACAAGCAAACAGGTCTAAAGAAACCAGCTCAAAACAATCCTTACTGGCACAAATAAAAGGCGTAAAATGCGACCCAGAACCTACTTAGATGTGAGAGAGGGAGAGAGAGACCACTGAACAACTAAAATAAATAAATAAACAAACAAACAAACGAGGCAAAGTATTTTTGACCTTCAATGCATTAAACCTTGATTAAAGTTTGATCCGATCTAGGGTTGCCAGGCCATTTATAAGCACGCCCATACGAATTAATTCATGTCCCTAGGTGAAACCAACAGAGATGGGTTAGGGTTCGGTCCCGAACTTCAAACCCTGCGTTAAAACGTACCAATTACTAAAAAAAACAACCGACGTGCAGAGGTGGGAGTTTAAGAGCGGAAGTTCGGCATTGTCACGGTTGCCGGGCGTGATTGTTCTAAACCAATTTGGGCTTATTTTCCTAGTCGTATCCTCACCAGTATTGTTTGTTACCGCGTTGTATGTTCATTGTGTACATTTATTTGGGTTAGTTGCTTTTGTTCAACCTCTAAAGCTACAAGGAAACATTATTTATTATTATTTTCATTAACTCACACAGTTCATTTCCTTCAGGCTTTGTTACCATAGACCAGGTGGACCACGATTCTTTTTTTGGGATCTGGCAATTCCCCGATTGGCCGAAGTGTTTAGGAGTCTCTGCTTCATTTTCCCCTCATAAATACCCCTCATGTTTACGTCACAGCACCCTAAAAACGCTATACAAAAACAGCAGTGCTGCCGGAGTTTCATGCTGCACATGGCGCCAGTGACCGTTAATAAACCCTGTGCTCTTAATCAGTAGTTCCTCTACTATTAATACGAACTGAACTATTTCACTCAACAGCCCAGGAGGACGGGCGCCTTTCCGAGTTTTTCCTAGCCACTGCCGCTCACATTTGTTCGTTTTCATGCACCGTGACTGTACGGGGCCGTATGGGTTGCTGGTACCTCAGTCTCGTTGCAGCAGAACACGTCCGATTCCTTGTAGAAGTCGGCGTGGAGGTCTGGGACGGCTGGAGCAGGGTTGAAGACGGTCTTGGCTGCGGGACGAACAGAAAAACACGGCGCCGCGCCGAAGCTTGAAGCCCGTGGGCGAGTCCGGGAACCGCACGCAGCCCGATAACCTGGACTTTATAAGCAACCAATCGAACCCAGGCGCCGAGAGCGAGCCGGCTGCACTTAACGGTGCCTTAAGTGACAGACCTGACCTCACCGGAGGTGGGATACGACTCGGAGTGGATCGGTTCGTGGCGAAATAAGCTGTAGTCACATTTCGGAGTTTCCCCACATTACCCACAACGCAATTTCACCACAACCCAATAGGACCCGACAAAACAAAAAACAAAACAAAACCAGAAACACTGCTTGTGCGACACGCTTCGGTCAGGTCTGGGTGTGAGAGCGATGCATCCACCCAGAGATCAAAAGCAGGAACTAATACTAATAACCGAAGCGTTCCCAAGACGTCACGCCGCTCAGCGGTTTCCGCAAAGGCCGTCGCTATGTGACGTCGCCGCAGCGCGGGATGAGTTTCAAGGAAGCCACAGATGACGCCGCTCGCGTCACTCGGCTCTCGGCCTCGACCTTTCACTGCTCCCTTACAGAGGAACAGTTTCAGAACGATCCACTCAGAGCTTCTGTCCCTCAGAGGAACTCGGTGAACCACAGAAAGAGCTGCAGCAACCAAAACGCGCCCAGCTTCCCCCTCAACGTGACGCTTCGTGCTTCGTGCTTCGTGTTTACGAAACGGCTTTATCGCACCGCACAACGAGCTGCATTAATCAGTAACGCAAGCTTGTGGCCCTGGATAATCAAAATAAACACTGTTCTCCTGGACTCCTAAAACAGAAGCTTAAACGGAGATAAGCCCAAAACCTAAGCCGGCTACCGGCGCGCCTGGCCGGAGGGTCGCGTTCTGGCCCGACCCAGGCCGAAGGCACGGAGAGAAAGAGATGTGCACCAAAAGGGTCTCGCCGCACTCTGAGCCAAAAGTCCAGGTCCAGGTCGTGCAAGGGAGCTTGGGTGAGGTCCCAGAGCTACCCGGGTTACCCTCAAGGTCCGACCCTGGGCAGGGCACGCCCTCTCCGTCTTAGCGAATATTCCTGATGACACTTATTCCAGCTTACCGCGCCTCTTTTTATGCACGTCGGGGGTACAGGGGAGTAACGAAAACGGAGCGGATCGGATCGGATCGAACCAAGATTTAGACGTCGAAGTACCCTGAGGCGAACCCTAAATTTAATGGTAAACAGGGGCGGCCGCGCCCCCTCATTCTCACCGTTTCTCGCCTATGAGTTAATAGGCATTTGTTTCGTCCCCGTGCGGCTCATGGCTGACGTGGGCGTGATTAAGAAGTGCCAGTGAGGCAAAGCGAGACAGACAGGGGCAGAGATGACTGCGCCGCGTCCGTGCGAACCAGCCTCTCCTCTCTACTGCCGTCTGAACGGCTCTCATGAGCCACTTCCTTTCAGGTCCGACTTTCCCTCAGCGGGCCTGTGGGGGCGGCGTGTGCGTAATCCCGGCCCCGAGAAGCGCTATTCGCGCACGTCACGGCCTGACGAATCCGTACCCCGAGCGACGTCCGCGCGATCTGGGCGCCCGGCCCGGCTCGCCGCGGCCCGATAGCGCCGGCGCCTCTCTGGTCGCTTCCGAGGTGACGAGCGGCGGGGTGCGATGGCTGTGATGATTGGGGGGGGGGCGGGGGACCATCTGTGATGCCCATCTGTGCACCGGGCCTGCGTACCACGGAGCAGAGAATGAGGCAGGGACCGTATGGGTACCTGAGGGGAACAAGGTGCCCAGCCGGTGCCACGTTGTTTATCGAGGCGGATTAGGAACGTCTCACCATGTCGACCCTGCTGAAAGCGCTCACGTTGGGCTATTACTCATCACGCACGGCGCCGTTACAAACACGCCGACTCACGGCCATTGCGGCTGCTGGACCCGTCAAAGAGGGGCGCCCAAAATTGTTCTCGGGACAAAAGCAGCACCCGGTACGTCTCGGATTTTAGCGACTCTGCAGTTGTTGTCGCGCCCAAAGGGCCTACTGGCTGTCGCGAGGGCAACCGGTGCCTACCGGGTGCGTCGGGTATCGCACGCAGACGCTGGTTTTGATAAAGGCCGGTCAGAGTGGGGGACCGCCCCTTACCCGTCCCTGCAACGGACAGGGAACCCCTACATCTGAAACCGGTGCCAGGGTACCTGGTGCAGCCGAATTAACAGTGCCAGCAAGGCGTACACCTGATCTATCGGTGCCAGGGAAGCCTGCATCTGCACATAACGGTGCCAGGGACGCGCACAGTCGGGCATAGCAGTGCCAGGGAGCCATAAACCTGACCTGAATGATGCCAGGAGGCCGGATATATGAATATATATCAATGCCAGGGAAGCATGAACTTAAAGTTAATAGTGCACCACCCATTTATGCCTTTAGTGCCAGGGAAGCATGCAGCCGATCTCACCGGTGCCAGGAGGCGGCACAGTTGAACTTCCAGTGCCAGGGAAGCATAGACCTGAGCATGATGCCAGGAGGCACGTTTTCCCGACGCCTCCACCTCACCAGAGGCTCCAGACTCACCGTGGTTCTGATGGGCCATCCTCAGAGCCTGCAGGGAGGCGTGTGAGCTGATCTCCAGCTGGCAGACCACCACCTTGGCCTTTACCAAGGCCGGGCGTGCCCGCTTCAGGTCCTCGTCATTCAGCAGCATGTTGGCACCTGCTACGATCACTATGGCGTTCTCACCTGGAAACACAAGCAGGCAAGACCGTGGCTCCGTATTAGATTGAGATGAGATCGGATCGGATCGGAGGACCTTACTCCCCCTCACCTCATCTTATTAAAGGGGGGGCGCCATGTCACCAAAAACTGTTACCTGCTGGAGAGAATTCATTGGATTCCCCATTTTATTAGATCCATTATTTATTAATTATATATGCTGTTTGATTCTAATCTTTATTGCTTCGTTATGTTCTCTATATTTATTAAATCATACATACTATTTTATATTCACTTCATTTTCTTAATTTAATTTACCGCGCGGTTATATTCTCTACTTTATTATATATCCATTATATGTACTATTTTATTATAGTAATCAAATCTAATGATATTCTTTATTTTCTTATTTTATCCTGTACTTTTATTATCCGCTGCTTAATTATATTCTTTTTATATTTACTAATTATATGATGTACTATTTTAACTAATTATTTGTATTCATTTTATTATCTATATTATTTTATTATTTGCTGTTTTACTTTAGCGTTATTTATTCTGCTTTATTCCTTTGACTCCTTTGTTTATTTGCTTATATTATATTCCCAATTTTATTACATTATTTTGTCTTATTTTCTCTCGTTTTTCATTCTCTGTTTTATTATATCGTCATTTATATTATTATATTATATTCTCTATTTCAGACCTAATTTTATTCTGCTCCATTCGACATTTTATTTCATTTATTATATGGCATTTTATTAATGTTCATTTTATTATATATTCAGGTTGGAATTATTATTGTTATATTACAATTTGATTCTATTCTCTCTTTTATTCTTTTCTTCATTTTATTATTACCATTTTTTATTTATATAATAACAATAATTACTACAATTATTAATATTCCATATTATTATATTGCATTACGCCATTATATTCTACATTATATTACGATATTATTACATATATTACTATTTTATTTATTTATTAATATAATGTATTATTTTACTTATTATAATAATTACTACTATTATTATTATTACTACATATTATTATATTGCATGACTATTATATTCTACATTTTATTATGTTACAATATTATTATATATATTAATACTTTATTTATTATTATGTATTATTTTATTATAAAATAATAATTACTATTATTATTATTACATATTATATTGCATTACTCTATTATATTCTACATTTTATTATATTACAATATACTTACAAATATTAATATTTTATTTATTCATTATTATGTATTCTTTTATTTATTATAATAATTACTACTATTATTATTACATATTATTATATTGCATTTCTCTCTTATATTCTACATTATATTACAATATACTTACAAATATTACTATTTCATTTATTTATTATTATTATTATTATGTATTATTTTATTTATTATAAAATAATGACTAATATTAATAATACATATTATCAGATTGCATTACGCTTATATATTACGATATCATTACATATATTAATATTTTATTTATTTATTATTATGTATTATTTTATTTATTATAAAATAATAATTACTACTATTATTAATACTCCATATTATTATATTGTATTACGCTATTATATTCTACATTTTATTGTTACAATATTATTATATATATTAATATTTTATTTATTTATTATTATGTGTTATTTTATTTATTATGAAATAATAATTACTACTATTATTATTACATATTATTATATTGTATTACGCTATTATATTCTACATTTTATTGTTACAATATTATTATATATATTAATATTTTAT
>JAUZST010014284.1:0-10676 GCA_034779995.1 Parotocinclus haroldoi
TGTGTGTGTGTGTGTGTGTGTGTGTGTGTGTGTGTGTGTGTGTGTGTGTGTGTGTGTGTGTGTGTGTGAAACAGATGAGCAACAGCGCTGCGAGCCCCATGGCAGCCAGCAGCACCTCCACGGCAGCGAGAGGGTCCGGAAAAACCATCAGTTTCATCCCGGAGCTCCAGAGCATGATGTGAGTAGTTTCAGCTTTTCTCCTCGTCTGCCCATTCGCGCACTCTCTCTTTCGAACTTCTAAAGTTCGTTACAGTAAGAACGCAGCCAGCCTGGCTGGCGCAACATAAACATATCAGTAACGTCCTGCCTTTCACGCACACTGACCGATATGTACACTAATGTCACCCGTCATCATGATGATCGGGATTTCAAAGAAAGCACTCGAGCTCTATCAGACGTGAGAAATTCTTGCGCCATCTACAAAACCTCAGGATCTCGGAAACGTCCAACGTTCTGCAACATCAAGCAGCTAATTAGCCTTAGCTCAGACATTTTGTAATACCGGCATAATGAGGAATATTCATAAAGGAACAGAGCAGGCTGGTTTTGCTATTATCCGTGCTGAGACGTGGCGGTTTGCGAACCCATCAGTTCCTTCTTATCATGTTATGCCAGATACAAGTTTATTGGGGGTTAGTGGTTCTGCTCAGCGATGGAGAGCCATTGCCTTGGGCCATTAAGAGTATGAGCCAAAGTTCACTGAATTTGGAAAGACATCTGATCGGTTAGTTGTAGTGAAGTACACGATATATATATATATATATATATAAAGCCTCTTGTAACCTTAACTGTTTTTCATGTGCTTAAGTGCTTCATAGCTCATTAAAATCACGTCAAGAGATTTAAGCTCGTTAGCAAGATGACAAGCTTTTCACATTGAAATTAGGACTTCATGTAAGATATTAAATCTTTCAGTGTTCCGGTATTTAGACTTTACGTTGTCCTCTCTTTGTTTGTGATATGCATTACAGGGTAGCAGTATGTATTCTACTGGTTCCGTTTTGTTATAGTGTTTGCAGAGCCCTGTTTCTTGCCTTATAATGAGATTCTGAGAGTGATTTAATGTGGTGTGACCTTGCGGTCTTCAGTTATGTTAAAATTATTTTTTTATTTTATTCCTTCCATGGGGAAATAGCCTGGAGAAAAAGAAAAAAAAAGTGATATGCCAAAGCGAGTTTTTACCTGTCGTACCCCTTAAATCCTTAACCCTGCTTATATTGGTAAATGTTGTTCCATGGCTTCTGGAGCCTGTTCTGGAATGCGTGGGGGGCAGATAAACCTGTCCATCAACAGTCAATTGCAAGTCTGGTTAGGGGTTGCTGTTACAGTACAATACGATTACAATGTTTTAATTAGATTTCTAAACCTGATTTGTAGATCAGAGTTCACGCTTTATATGGCCACTTGATCACGTAATCGAATAACTGCAGAAATCATCCTGGGATCGGATTATTAAGTGCAATGTCAAATTGAATCTCATTTGAACGTTTCTTCGTCAGTTAGTATGTGAGCAGGCTGTAATCTAGCTGTTTCAGAAAGCGCAAGTGAAAGCTACGTAAATGTGAGCTTCTGAGTGGTGCAGCAGTCCCCAGGAAGTTGCCAGTTCAAGCTCTGAACATGCTGTAGTCGTCCGTGGGTGGGAATCCAAGAGCGCGTAATGGGTGCTTCTGTCTGGGTGGGAGTGAAGGCGTTCTCCTCTCCCCTATCGATCAAAGCGTCACTAACCAATCTCAGGCACATGTGAGTTTATGGATGTGAAAGAGGGCAGTTAGATCTCTAACTGTGTTCAGCTGCCCTGTGATGAAGAGGAGGTGGGTGGCTGCATGATCTGAGGAAGCCTGTGCTAGCTCCCACCCGCCCACGTCAGGAGCTGTCACATGATAGAGGAGAACGTGGGTCGAACCTGACTTAGCTGGGATTGAATAGGATTAAAAAAAAATTTTTTTTTGAAAAGGAAAAGCTTTGTTATTCGGTTTGCTTTAATGCAGAAATATGAATGATCAGTTCCAGCAGTCATGCTAAAAAAAAAGTTTGGATTGTATTATTGTCAACAGTCGTCCTACGGTACATCTAATCATAGACACACAGTCTGTTATCACTTGTTTTTAGTCTTCTGTACAAATAATATGCCTGTGAAATCATACCCTACCCAACAATATTTTCCTGTTCCCTCAAGCCCTCTTTTTTATTGAAATAAAAAAGTTAATAAACATGCTTCACATCAAGCTTTGTTTTGCACTGCGCTGGTTTGCGAGCTATTTAATTACGGCTTGCGATGGCAAGTGAATGCAAATGGCCTCTCGTTTTGTGTTGAGTGATGAAGCTCTTGTACGGTTTCCTTAACAGTCTATTATAATGGGATTCCTCTGGCAGCGCTGTCCCTCTCCATCCTCTTTTTCCTGTATTTATCATGCTTTCGTTCCAGCGCGCACTAATAACTCTGTCCTGGTGCGGCTCTGAATAGGAAAAAGTCTGCACCGAAGTCAGTCAGAGTGACGCTAGTAAACTGCGTGATTCTGACATTTATGTCTGCGCACTGTAAAACAGGCACATTTCGGAGTGTGTGCTTTTGACCGTGTCTGGAGCAGCGAGAGAGGAAAATGTAAAGATTTCCTCTGGCTCGCGCAGCCATGACTGTCTGCCGCCTCCTGCCTTCATGGAGGTCCCTAATTGAGATCACTTGTACTTATAAATGGCAGGAAGTGCTGTGGTTCATGTGAGAAGAAATGGAACTGTAGCACGGCTCCTAAAACAAAGCGGATACTACTGTCCCAGTCATTTAAGCATCAAGAATCATTTTGCCATAATTTCCTTTCCTCGTGATAACCTCAGAATTTAGTTTGGTACGGTTTGGTGTGGATGGAATAGTTGTTCTGAAGAACGCTTTTATATTCTGTCTGTAAATGGAATCTGTTGATTTAATTACGAAAATCTAGTTGTCCTTAATGCTGAAATGTCCAGCAGTTTCTAGAGGGGTGCAGATTAAATGACGGTAATCTTAGTTTCTATGAGTAACTGGTAAATATCACAACACCCGTGTATAGTTTTGATTTGATACAATCGATGCGACCGAACATTAAAGGTCATGCTCAAGGGCTCAACTCTGGAAGGGTGAAATATCTGGATTATCAGACCTGAACTATAAGTTGAAAGGAACAGTGTTACTGTTGCTACAACTATGTTGTACATCAGTACTTTATATTATGTCTGACCCATTCTTTATGTCATTCAATGCGATAGTCCCCAATTTGTGATAGAGATAAGTTTCGATAAATCCATTGTAAGTTGCATGTATCTTAAACCAAGAAGTATATTTTATATATAGTGTATATAGTGTTTGATATTGAAAAGAAGCGGGCTGCTATTAAGAACTACCGTGATGCTTTTTATGTAGTGTAAAAGGATTCGGGATTTGATATGTCATTTTCTTTTAAATCAAAGATAAATGGCCGATCACTGATTATACTGGGAATCGAGCACAGTTTGATTTTGCGAGCAATGATTTCATAAGTGCACTGAAAGCAGCGCCACTAGTAATAGTCCTGTGGTTTTGCTGATAATTTTTGACAGTCAAAGACGAAGGAGCTCAGAGTAAAGTTTTTGTTTTCTTGGGATGGCTGCCATTGATCGCTTTGTCAGCCATGTATGAAATGATGCTGCTGCTTAGCGTCGATTTGGCTACGCTCTCACTGAGAGGCCAGTTTAACACCTTTCAGGTCAGCTCTAAACTCTCCCATCCCTCCTCTGTTTGTTCTAAAATGATAAAAACTTGCCCTTCCTTTTACACTCCTAATCATTCTGACATTTAATATTCCGCTTCACAGTCAAAAGTGCTTACTTTGGATCGGGAAAGTCCATATTACACGCATAAGGTGCTAAAGATAACACAGACAGTTGAATATGGCCAACGTTCAGCTTTTCCTTTGTTTATGAATTTGACTCGCCTACATCCTTCCCTGAATTACTTGCGCCGTTTAAATGTGTTTCACGAACATTCATAAAGTCAGCAGTGTCTGGTATGATTGATGAGTTTGTTATCTTTAAACAATGGCAGACTTGTAAATTGTAGGTTTGTGAGTCCTAAATTGAACACATGGTACTCGTGACAGACTGAGACTGGCTATGAATGTAATTATCACAGAGATTTAGTTTCGGATGTAATAAGGGTTGTTATTAATTGAACACTTTTAAAATGTGTACAAGGTGCGGTGTGAAGTGTGGATTAATTAAAAACACTGAGCTTTTGAATCTTAGAAGCTGTTTGAACACATTGTTACTGATTAGTTTTGTCATGTTTGTTGTATTGAAGGTTGTATTGGGATGATGCAGTGTTTATGCTATTGCATCGCGGCTCCAGAGATCCCCGGTTTTATTCCCGTGATCCATGTTCTCTTCGTGTCTATTTGGATTGTGTCCCATGTTCCATACGCACAAGTTAGGATAATTGGTCGTGTAGGTAAATAATGTGTGGGTTGCACCAGTTTCCCTGTGCTGCCGGTTTTTCCCTGGTGCTTTGGGACTTTGAAATGGATTAAGTGGCTATGAACATTAATATATACATGATTGTACTTTGGGTGTCCTGATCCCATTTTAATCCATTCTGATACCATACCAGTATCAAAGGATGAAGTGTAAGCTAATTTTCGCTCTGATACTACATATAACAACAACCAAAGCACAATCTAAAATCTTAGAAATATGTAAGAATTACTCTAATACTGAGCCAGCGGTTTAGACCAGCAGCTGCCTTGACTCTTTTAGGATTAGTATGGTTAAGTCCAAAACTATCAATTTCCTTGGCTTTTGTTGAAGAAGAACTGGTTGTGCAGTTTTTTGTAGTTTATCTACTAAAGTAAAAGTCAAAGTTTAATCATTTTTAAAGACCCCGATCGTCACCCCTTTGACCTCCAAAATCAAACTTTTCCAGGCTTTCAATGGAGTCATCAAATGTATTAACTGCCACTTTATTAATCCTAACAGCAGTTCTTTCAAACCTCATTTTGGACCCCTTGTTGAGCTGCACCCATTAATCATGATGGTCCTTTCTGGTTATGCTTGTAGTGTGTCCTTGTGCAACCCACAGAAAGTATGCAAAGATCACACATCTAAAATCCACCAGTAATCTTGCTAGTATCGGGTTGGACCTTGTTTGAATTATGACATGGATTCAACAATGTGCTGGATCCCTTCGTTAGAGATTCTGTGTTTTTCGATCTTAATGAGTGGTAATTACATTTTTTTTTTGGTTGAAAAAGTCTGGCTAATTTCTGCCATCAATAAAGCATTTTCATTTAAGGCATTTAGCAGACGCCCATATCCAGAGTGGCTTACAACTAATACAGTCATATAGTTCAAGCAATGGTAGGTTAAGGGCCTTGCTTAATAACCCAGTTGTGCTAGTTGGCAGTTTGGCAGCTTTGGCAGAGATGGGATTTGAACCCTGGACCATCAGATCCAGTGTTTAGTACCTTTATCACTATTCTACCGCACCCAGAGAACTGCCACTCACTGGATAATTTTTTTCTTGATGACCATTCTCTGTAATCACTACAGGTGGCTGAGCATGGAAATCCCAGTAGACCTAGGTGGTTAGCAGTTAAAGTACTGACCTCTGGACTGGAAGATTCAGGGTTCAAATCCCACTTCGGCCAAGCAGCAGCCTTGAGCAAGGCCCACAAATGCTTGTGTTGTAATATTGTATCAGTTGTCGCTCTGGATAAGGGCGTCTTCTAAATGATGTAAATGAAAATGTAGATCAGCAGTTTCTGAAATACTTAACTAGCTTGTCTAGCACCAATAACCAGGCCACGTTTAACGTCACTCAAATCACATTTCTTCCACAGCAGGTCATCTTAAACATACTACAGTCTACGTTTTCCTTCCATAAATGCATCGAGTCACCGCCATGTGCTTGGCTGATTACATATTTGTTATAAAGAGCAGTTTGAGGGTATGTGGGCATATTACGTTTGGTTTACATGACAAATATGTGAAGTAATTATTTGCCTGGCTGTCTGCAGCCAGTATTGCAAATACAGTTGAGCCTTGACAGAGAAAAGTGTTGTTTCCAGTGGACATATCCCTCAGTTCCTTGCATTATTGCAGATTTGAGACCTATCATTGCCTCTGGCTGAAATCTGATCAGAGTTCCTGTCCAGCAAAACCTATTCTGAGCTGTGCGACACTGCAACTTGGCTTTGCATGAAGCTGATCAAATGAGGTGAAGTTACATTTTTGTGGCTTCAGGTCACTGAGACTGATGGTTAAATCTGCAGATACCAATTATCATTTTTCAAACTTTTGCTGGGAGTTTATTGAAAATACCAGAAAGTATCATTCCTTTTCAGTGCGTCCGCTGTTGTGCAATGCAAACACTTGGTACAAATATTTATTTTGCTATATATATATTTCTGTGGCATGGTGTTAATAGGACGGTATTTGTATTCCCAGCCCAAACCCACAACAGCATTTTTTTGGCCTTGTGGTTGTCTAGCATTTCTGTCTATTTTCTGTCACTCATTCATATCTGAAATGTTTAAGCTGAAAAAAGCTCCTATAACTTTGAGATAAACATTGTGGTAACTGTAGCTCTTTTACATTTCAACATAATACAGCCAAAAGTTTACAGGCATCACAAAATTACACCTAGAAACATCACATTTGCTGCATTGTGCTTATTCATAGCATCTTAAACAGTTTTTACCAGCCATAATCCAAGCAAATGGTGGGCCCAACAGACTGGAGGTGTTGGGACTTAAACCAACAACCATCTGGTCAGTACTACAGTACTATATTCACTCACTATAGCCACCTCTGCCTGGTTATTCGAATGAGGTGTGTTATTGTTGGTGTGGCTCATTGCTGCTAGAACAGCTTTCACTCTTCTGAGAAGCTTTCCGCTAGGAATCGTGACTGTAAAGATGTTGGAAATCCTGACCCACTGGTCATCTCAATGCTGTCTGATAGAGTAACTGTTAAGACCTTATGCAAACCAGCCAAGCTCATTTAGGTTGGCAAATTTTTTCTATGTGAAGGTGGAAACCAATGAAGGCGTCATATGAAGGTGTTTAGTCCACCCCATTTCACTAGTGGTGTTTGTGTGTGGAGAATCTGTGCCTCCATGATTCACATTATGGACCTTCGAGCAGCAAGTGTGTCTAATGTAACAGATCACTTATTAGAAAAAGTTCTAATTTTCTATAGCAAAGTTATCATCTTGTTTTCTCTGGCCTGTTAGCTATGCAATGGAATAATATGTTGTTAGTTAATGAAGTCATTACTCTGCAATAATCACTGTTATTCTACCACCCTAATAACCTGATTAATGCCCTTCTAAAGCCGTTGCTTGTCAATGATGAGTATTGTTCTACAAAACCAATGACCTAAGTGTAGAAATCAGAGTTTGTAACTTCTAAAACTAATACCTTGTAATTAGAAAGGTTGAGAGGGAAATGTGCAGTTTAGTCAGTGTAACTCTACTGTTTATACGGAAACCCAAGTTCGTGAACTAGGCATATTTTCCCTCCATAATTTGTGTTTTTCTGTTAAATGGAGTACAAAAGTGTTTGCGCTTGCATATCTGGGACTAGTGGCTGTGAGCAGATCCCAGCTGTCACTACACCCAGAGGCTGTTTAGAAAGACTGTGTGTCAAATGAGGCCAGAGCTGAGCCCTTTCCTGAGCACACATGCTCGTTCCTCTGAGGGACTCACTGTAACCACTAATGCCACACACACACACACACACACACACCTATGAACGGTGATTATTCTTCTGTGCAATACTATGCAATGACTTCTGATATTGGTGCAGCCTCTTCTGTTGGCCATTTTTTTTTTTTACTATTTTAATGTAATAATGTTATTGTAACAATGGAAAATCCTTTCTGGATGTACAATTTCCTTGTTGCTTGATGCTGATGTAAGAGCTCTGAGTATGAGCCGATATGTAATACTGATTCTCAGTGGACCCTTCTTGACTATGATGACTTCTCTTGCTTTATTTTGCTAAATGTCAGTCGTTGTATTTGCAGAGGTTAAGGAATTATTATTATTTTTTAAATCTAGGTTTTATTGACTGCAGTGGCAAATACAGTATGCTGTGTGACATCTTACAAATAGTAGTAACAGCATCTAGCAAACTTCAGCTTCATCAGGATACAAACCTTTGAAGTCAGGAATGTTTTTTTTTTTTGGATGGGTGTCAGCCAACAAACCTTTACATGCTAAAGCTCACTAAGATTGTAATGAAAATTGGTGGAAAAGCCACAAATCCAAGCTGTTGACAATTTCATATATATGGTTAAGACAAAACAACAAATCTAATGGTGGCCTAAGACTTTTGCACTGTATGGAATACTTTTTAAATAGAACACAGCCCTTGCTTTCTTCATGTTTTCTTCACTGAGTTGCTGCCAGCATTGTTGGAAGTGGTTGTCCTTGTTTTTGGCTAGTTAGGAAGAATTGAAGTTATGAATGTATAGTCTTTTGTTTTCGTTGGAAAAGTTAAGTCATTTTTCTGGTCATTTTGTGCTAGTTTTGTACTGTATATGATATATTCACATAATTTAGCAAATGTTCTTTTCTTGAACAATTTACTTCTGATACTGTTTTACAATGGTTCAATGCTGAAAACTGATCCCTCAACATTTTTATGCTTACGAATGAACTATAAATTACATCATCTCTGTATCTGCATGGTTATTCTTCATCTTTTGAGTCATCATACTATTCATGACTCAATGATGAGGAATAACCATGCAGTCATGTCAACTATTCAGTTTAGCACCCAGACAACATGTATTCCTAACAAAAGAGATATGAGAATTTATTTTATTTATTTATACATTTTTGTGAGCAGTATGTTGTATGTGTTTAATATAGGTTTATAGACAGTGTATATATAGTTCATTTACATTTATAGTAATTATTTCATTCTTATTCTGAGATAGTTACAAAAGTACCCGGTCCTGAATGCGTACCTCTCCATGGAGTGAGCTATGTAGTAGTTTTGGGATGTAGCCAATCAATATTTAATCAATATTGTGACTTAATTCTCAGATATGCATTTATAGTAGACAAAATTCAAAACAAAGTTCGAGTATCTCAGAAGCTGATATTCTAGCTCAGAACCAGGTTTAGATCTAGAAGGTCTAATCATCTGAGAGGTGAGTTTTGTACTGATACAACCAACAGATGTGGGTTAAGAGCCCTGCAGGAGGTTCCAACAGTGGCAGCACGGTTTCTGGTCTATAGCCTATTACTCTAATCACTGCTTCACCACAGAGATGATTGCTTACACACTGGCAAATAATGTGGGGAAATGAATCAGTTCATGGATGTAATAATAATATGTTAAACTTATATAGCACCTTTCACAAACCCAAGGTCGCTTAACACCATTTTCTCAATCTCCGCATTTCCAAGAATCCCTTGTTGGGACAGGTATTTAATTTTTTTTATAAATATGTATGCTATTTTGAGGGGATTGATATTTCCTTGCAAAGTGATTATTGATCTTGATTATTATGTTTAACTTTGGACTCCCTGGTCACATTGTGATGTCTTCTTTCTTTAATTAGAAAATACTCTGCATGGAATATACTGAAATATGAACGATTAAAAAGTTAATTTCTGCGGTTCACACCTGGATGATCTGAAAGGTTCTCAAACCTTTACATGTGCCAATATTGTATTTTGTTTTTGTATAATGTGTTGCAGACTTAACGTCTTCGTACTTCAAAAATCCACCAAGCTGACATTTGCATTCATGTAATTTAATCTTTTAAACTTTTGCAAACCAAAACCAGTGGGTTCAACATGTTTAAATCATGTTCAGTGCAGGATCAGTGCACTTCTTATAGTAATAAAATAACCTCATTACATTTGCAGCGTTCTGCTACAGTTTCTGCTTCATTCCTTGTGTGTTTTCATATTAATCAGCAAAATTAGGTAACATAATTCCCCCTCGGGGTAATCATGGGCTTGCTACATTTCTCAGCCTCTTATAGTCCTTTCCATAACGTTGCTTGAATTCAGCACTCACGTAATTCAGATCAGTGTCTCCAGGGCTTCTGTGTTCATAATGCCCTCTTTACTTTCAAGGCCCCTTGAATGTTTTCCTAAATGTGGATGGAGACGAGTCCCATTGGAAGCAAGCAGCAATAATGAGTTGGCACACTGGCAGTCCCTGGTTAACCAGACTGTAATTCTGGGACTGAATAGAACCTCTCATCACTATTGAGTATTTGTTTACTGCACTTGGACTGTAGTGTTTCTGCTGTGAATCCGCAGTGCCAAACAGAGCTTTTTTTTTTCTTCTTTCTTTCTCTCAGAATGCTTTTAGATGTTTGTTTGTCACTCGGGATACAGCGGTCATCCTATTAAGCAGATCCAGTTGTTTGTAGTTGTGCTGACTCTGGATAAGGTCTACTGAATTATAAATTACAATATTTCTTTTCTCTATAAATATTCCTTTTCTAAAATATTTATTTTCGTTTTGTATATACATAAATGTTTTAAATAATCACACTCGATCACAAGCACAGTCATCAGTACTATTATATTACTGTGCAAAACTCTTTTACAATAAATTAGTTGTTTTAGCAAAATGTCCTGAATTTGTGTTCTAAAATAATATTTGATATATGATATACATTCACTTTGAGATATATATATA
>JAUZST010014285.1:0-10676 GCA_034779995.1 Parotocinclus haroldoi
CCTCCCGTATCTCGCTGACCCGCTTTGTATCCGCTCTAAGTGGCGACTTGTGGCTTCTTTTTCTTATTCGCTCTCTCATTCTTTGGTCCGATTAAACGGAATTTCGGTCCGAATAAGGGAATAAAATTACACGTATAGAACAGGATTCGTTTCTGTACTTTAGGATTCGGTCCCAATAAGCGGCTGCTCCCGTTAACCGGATTGGACTGTAAAAGACCATTTGCATTTCCCATACCTTCCAACCTTTTTCTGATATGGGGTTGTACACAAGTAACAAAAGTCTAACGTGCAACGTTAGTAAGGATGAGTGGAATACATTTATACTCTTCGACCCTCCTACCGTACTTGTTACTGAGGGTTATGAGATGCACGAGTGTACGATGCAGGGCTCCACTAGTCAGCGAGTGTGTGCTGGTGTTTTGTCAGTTCTGAACCAGCTGGAGGAGCTGCTGAGTGATATGAAGGCTGATGTGACCAGACTGCCTTCCATGCTCTCCCGCATTCCTCCTGTATCGGCTCGCCTTCACATGTCAGAGAGGAACATCCTGAGTCGTCTCACCAACCGGGAGCCTCAGAACCAGCTGGTCAGCATGACACCTTCATGCATTTTTTCAAATTTGTACAATTTTAGAAAATACTTCTTCGTTTACTGTTTATTAAGGAATCGTTCACGTATCGTAAATGCCTTGATTCGGGCTTACAGTCTGTACGTACAAACCATGTGACCCACGCAGGGAACAAACAAAAATGGAATGGTTTAAGTTCAAAACCAGCTCTCGGCACTTCGGAACATCTAAGCCTTAACTTCTAGAGCTATAATATTGTATACAATATTGTATGATCTTACAAGGCCAGTCCCAAATGGACCAAGCCTAGGGTGACAGTGGCAAGGAAAAACTCCCTGAACAAAGAGGGAAGGAACCACGGGAGGACCAAGACTCATGGATGGTCCCTCAAATCCAGTACCTTGTCCTCTAGGCTACCGCGGTTTCCATTTCAGAACATTTGAGTTTAGGTGGAACCACAGTTCTAAAGCTGAAGTTCTAAAGGTGCCCCGTTTTGCTCTGATCGCTCGTTCTCTGTCTTCCGTTGCAGCCTTTCCCCCAAGGATCATTTGCCTGCTCGTCAATGTACAGTAACAGTTTCGGAGGAGGATTCAGAGGACCTGCTGGGGCCAACATGGTTAACTACAGTCAGATGCCTCTGGGTCCATATGTTAGCGGTGGGTGTCCTCTGGTCCAAAAGTGGTCAGTGTTGAGACAAAGGTACTAGCAGTACAGCCTTATTGCCGGCGTGCACCACTGAACGTCTGCAGTGCTTCCTGTGAGGCAAAAGCATTGACCGAAATGGGGTTTGCCATAGCTTTATATAAATATATAAATATTTATTATTCCTTATATATTAGGCAAGTCGAATGCTACCATCTACACAGCATCCCTAACGCTTTGGCAATTCTCAATAATGACAGTAATGCATTCTAGGAGTGAGCTATGAGTGGGGGCAGTACTACTTACAATAGGACAGGCACATAGCATAGGCTTTGAAACTGGGAATCCGCTTGATCAACAACATTGCTCTGCTTTGTTTGTCTTTACCGCTTTGCTTTGATTGTTTGTAAGACCTTTTCGAACAAGTTCACTTGATTGTCGCCAGTCGGCAGTGCCGCAGGATTTGAGCTGACCTAGCCCCCTGTCCCTTTCCTTCTTCAGTGTCCACGAATGGTCCCCCAGCACCCAGCGGCCACTTGGACAAAAAGTCAAGTGATGCTTTAAGAGACGCGTCTCCCTCGGACCTCAAATCAAGCAAGCCCTCTGATGTCATCTGCATTGAAGACTAGCCGTCACAGTTCAGATAGTACAGGTCCTATAAATTGCACTTTTTGTCTGAGTTCTCACGCACACTCTACCAAGTATTCAAATGCTTCTTGTGTAATCACGTAAGTACACAGGGCGGATCAAGAGCGGACTGAGCATGGCTTTTTCCCCGCGGCTCTGACGGACAGTCGGCCGCTGTCGGAGATGCTCGTTCCTAACTTCGTTCGTCACGATAACCGAACAGGCATCGGAATGTTTGCGCCTCAGTACACCGCCTTGCTTTTTTTCCCCCCCGCGCCGCTTGTACATGGTGCTTTATCTAGACCAGTGTTCCTCTTCAGCCCTGGTCCTGAAGCCCCCGCTGCTCTGCCGAATTTCAGCGCTCTTCTTGCTTCCAACGCACCTGATCCAGAGCTCACCCGGGGGCGTGTTTAAACAGGAAAAGCACTAACGCGCGCCGAGCAGGGGGAGCTCCGGGACCAGCTTGTGCTTGCGTGAAAGAAAGTTACTTGACCGTACAACAGAATTATTACGATATAAACATTTGTACTCCGCCTCTCATTGAAGCCAGAAGCATCTCGATATCTTGGCGTGCCGTTTGCTGTGGATTTCTACCTACTGGGAAAACCCTTTTTGGTTTTTTTCGTTCCAGCGTTATCACCCTGCGATCGTTCGGTGCCATAACGGTAAGCTGGTACAAAGCCGGGAAAAAACGGAAGATCCATGCCATGCTTTACGTCTTCGCTCGCCATGCTCCGCTGGGACCAGAGACCTGGACGTTACCGCATCGTGCAAAAGTCTCAGGCCACTTTTTCTTTAGGGTTGTTGTTTTAGCAACGCGATGATGACCGTTCAGAACGTACCGTCGACCATCTCGGACTTTGTCGATCCGTTTCTCCGCTTCTTTGCCTCGTAAAAAAAAGGCTGCTTCCCCTTCCAAAAAGATGCTGATGCTGCTATTGCTCAAGCGTAAACGCTGAAGAGGTAACACTAAATGCTTACCGCGGTGGCCCTGTACCTTCTGCTCGTATTATAACAATCGTATATGGTCGTTGTGCCGTCGCTAAAACAATGCTGTATCTAATCGAGTGGTGGGCTGAGACTTTGGCACAGTGCTGTTCGTTTTGCGCTTTGTCGTGTTCACAGGTCAAGAGTGGATGTGGACGGGTTCGTTTCTGTTAACAATCCGCCCGATTTAGTAACGTTCCTTTATCTGACGGGTCTAGAGAAAGGATCGTTGAAATACTAATGAAACGCCCAGTGCTTGCATTTTAGCCCCGAACAATCATATCACCGCGGGGCTTTCTAACGCCAGAACACTCTTCAAATGGTCGTTATTGTTCAGTTCCGCTGTTCATCCGAAATGTTTGCATCCTCGCTCAACCCCTGCGCCTCACAGGGTTGCTAAATTGCCGAACGGTGTTCACGGCGCAGGCGACGAACGGGCGTGACCTTAGCTTAGGACCCGTGCACACAAAGCAAAACCTCAAGGCGTTCACAGCAAGTAACTTGTGGAAAGGAAGCCTCAAAATGTCAGATTTATGGATGTGGGCCTTCCAAGGTCACCCTGAAGAGGGACGTACGTACTGTACTCGGTTTCGGTTCTTCGATCACGTGTTCGTACAATCTTCTGTTCCTCTTACTGTAGTGTAGCGCTCTTGTTAAACGCAGTCAAACTGAAGTTAATATGAATGTATCGAATGTTTTTTTTTTTTTTTTTTTAAATAACGCTTCAGTCTAATAGTGTCGTTTTCGATCTCGTTCTCTAGGCTTCAAAAGCTCCCGGAACGGTCAAAAAGATTACCGCGTCCGTTCCGTCCGACAAGGTCCATGCATTAAGGCAACCACTTTATCAGCTCCACTTTACCATAGGCACGCGCCTTGGTGTTCTTCTTCCTTTTTTTTTTTTTTTTTGGCCAAATGTTTTTATTGGAGAGATGCAATGAGATCACAAAATAAAAAAAAACTCGGCTCACCATGACCTTCGGACATATTACTGAAGATTAAGGCAATATAAAACGTTAGAAAAAAATAATAATGATAAAATAAGCACGCGTTCAATTGGGCGGAACCTGCAAATGAGTGAAATAGGAGATGAAAGGCTGCCACTTGTGAAAAGATTTGGCTTTACGACACAACCTCGTAACGTGTGTCGGGAAATTTGCTGGACTTCCATCGCAGTAATAATTTGTTACTCGGCATACTTTGTTACCCTTTTTTCACATTCACCCCGTTTTTCAGGGGTCAGGACCCCCACAGGCCGGGTATGGGTTGGCTGCGCTGCTGGAGATCTTAAGCACCTCAGTGCCACTACAGTGCTGAGAATGACCCAGGACCCAAACAGGGGTCCTGACCATTAGAGAACAGGATGAAAGGGGGCTAAAGGAAGAATGCAGAGCACCAGCGTATGGTAGGCGGAGCTGATCGAGCGGCCGGCGAGCGCAGAAACAAGGAGGTTGTTTTGAATCCATTTTCTCTGCCTAATTCGACTTGATCCAAATAATTATCGGCTAGATGGAAGCACAGCTAGTGTTGTCCTGAGCTCGCAGCATGCACCGCCACACGGCTTCGTTTGGGGTTGTTTTTGGAACTAGCTGTGAACTAAAGCCTAAAACTACAGTGTTAATGTTGGGACTGAAGGAAACGCAACAGACAAGAGAAGTGACTTTTCGTCATTTTACTTTGTACTCAGTGTATTTGTTTAATGTGTTTTAATAAATTCTCTCCAAAAAAAAAAAAAAAAGGATCCGCGTTTCTCTTGGGAGTCAAAAGTCCAGACCCAGCACAGAGGTGACCGAAACAAGCTCTCGCACTCTATGCAGAAGGCGTGTATAGATTTTTACGTTGGTGTAAATCAAACAGCTATTATTTGCTGGCAGGCTTAGAGTGTTTTATCCTTAGAGAATGTATAAGATGTCTCGATAAATTCAACAAAGGCTTTGTCCATAATCTTAAATATCTGCAGTACTGTGCCGTCTTAAGCCACTGCTTAGCAACGGTGCAATGACCATATATAATGCATTTTAATATAAGTTATTTATTACATTTCAGCGAGAAAATACAGGAAATGTGTACGCAGTATTAAAGAGCCGAATCGGGCAGCTTCTCTGGGACGTCAGCAGTTTCGGAAGAAGCTTGGATAGGAAAGATCGTTTTAGAACTGTAGCTGCCAACAAACCAGGAGCCGTTATGGAGTGCAGTTTGAAATATTTGGACTCAATCATCGACCAATACACTATTGCGAATGAGTTCATATTACAGATAAATGGCGGCCTAAGACTTTTGCACAGTACCGTACACTTTTTTGCAACAAAGCATCGTCTCAAATCTGAAACTGTGACGTACACGTGATGAGGACCAAGCCTCAAAAATGGACCCAACCTCCTTGGGCAGCCTGGATGATGTATCTAAGAAATAAACAAAATCTCCTAAGTAATAGAACTACAACTATGGTAATATACTGTAAGGTAACTTGTTTGCGAACATAAAGATATAATAACTAAAGCATAATAAGGCAGTATGAAAATAAAAAAGCACGTTTCCTCCAAATATTCGGCTATTGCTGTAAAATTATTGCTAATTAAACATTCACTTGCGCTTTTAAGAAATTTAACGCCGTTCCAGCTGGATTCCAGGGTTGCCAAGTTGTTCTCTGATTCGACGCCAACTTGGCTTATTCGCTTCTTGTGGGAAGGTTGAGTGGGTTTCTTTAAAGTTATGGCAACCTTCTCCATGTTTGTTGATGGAACGCGTTGCTGCGTCGCCGAACGAACAGCTTCAACTTCAAAGACAAGGTATTTTCATTATGTCGCTTTGTTCCGGACGCGCAACTGTAGAAATGAGTAACATTTTGCCTAAAAAAAAAAAGGTGCCACTACAAAGTGGAAACAAAACACTGTTGGTGAACGTTGGCTGATTTGCGAGTGCCAAGCCAACAGTCGCTAATAACTTAATGAAGTTAAATGGGAGGTTAATTAGGCACACGTTCGCGGTGCCAAAAACACGCGCAAAGTCAACGTGCAACTTGTACTGTTGTAGCTTTTATTTATTATAGGATGCTGCATATTCGTATGGCGTCCTGTTTGGCGCGTGCGTAAACTTCACGTGGCTGCTTTACGTTTTAATACGGTCGGCTTTATTGCCCCATGAGCCTTTTGGGAAGCTTTAGGAAAAAAAAGTGAGGAGTTTTTGCAAGTGATACGCGGTGGACCAGAACATAACATAGATTTCCTTTTATATATAATTGTGGTTATACTTTTGAATCCCCCAGTCTTTGCCATTAAAACACACAATTAACCACCCCCCCCCCCCCAAAAAAAAAAAAAAAATTCTACAGAATATTATAGAGAATGTAAAACTTTAGTAAATAAGACCACAGTAAATATGGCAATATTCAATATGAACATGGTGGGCGGAACCGCTGCCTCGAAGCGAGAAAGTCCCGGGTTCGATCCCAGGGCGGGGCGGCCTGGGTCCTTTCTGTGTGGAGTCTGCATGTCCTCCCCGCGTGTTCGGTTGATTGGTGTCTCTAAAGTGACTCTTAGTGTGCGACTGTGTGCTTGTGCGCCCTACGATGGATTGGCGCCCCGTCTAGGGTTGTTCCTGCCCTTGCGTCCAGAGTTGCCGGCTGGGCACCGCTCTGGATTTCTAACTATTGTTACAGTGTAAACTGACCCCGAGCACCATCATCGGCACCATGTGCAACCTCAGCATACTAATGACCTTTTATGGCGCGTTCGACGGGACCGGTACGAGAGAAAGCCAGTCAGTCCCTAAGGCAGCTCGGTGTCCAACGGGTGTTTGATGCGATCGCCGTCTCGGCTCGATTGCTTTCATGCCACGACCGCTGCTGTGGATAATGATACCGAGCGTCCCGCGGACTCCAATACTGCCGATTGATCTTCTGTCCAAACAGGCAGTGTTTTTTTTTTTTTTTCCTCAACCGATGTTGCTGTACTGAGTAAACAGAGAACTGCGAACGTGCAGAACACACATCATAAAATCGTTTTTTTTTTACAATCTGGGTGCAGCTCTGCATGCTGATAGATCTGCAAGGGGTCGAACACAGCTGGCCGTAATGCAGGCGAGTGGAAAGTACTACCACTGCAACGCGCTAGGCAGGGTTTGCTTGCCAGGTTCTGCAGCGTGGGATGGGGGCTCCTTGCTGCCGAACCACTGGGGGATTTGGATAAAGTGTCTCCTAAAGCAGCCCCCATACACCCCCCCCCCCGCCTCAGTCAGCGCATCTGCCGGAGACCGGTTTAGGCTGGATCGGCTGGTTTGGACGACTGCATTTCAGTGTATTTGCCTTTGTGAGCACGAATTGCACAGTGTCAGTCCCATAGCGCCAAATCAGAAACATTCGGGAGGGTATGGACAATGCGAATAGGGGGAAAAAAAAGGCTGGTGACTGACTGCTATTTACTTTAACATAGGTCATGTTTTGCTGGTCAGCGTCGCTTCATGTTGTTAATGAACATCAAAGTCAGGTCAGCAAGACGTTCCAAAAAAAAACGGGGACACGGGACAGTTTAGAGCTGTTCGTGAATTGATGTCAACAGGCGATCGTAGTTGTGATTTGGTACTGAAGCGGGATCCAAGGCTCTGAGTCTTCGAGGCGCAGAGGTGGGCAGAGGATTTTCAGTTTGGCCACAAATGCCTTAGGTTTAGATTTACGGAAATCAAGGGCACAAACTTGAACGGAAGCAAGGGCGCACTTTTTTTTTTTTCAGAACAGAATAGAATTCGTCAATAGCTGATAGAGGCCCATGGGCGTCGGGGTTCAGGGCGAATCTTTAAAACACAGGTACTTTGTTGTTCCCCTTTCCTCCGTTCTCTAAAGATCAGCTGCCACAAAGTGCGGCGGCACCTAAAAAAATAAGCGGCGCATATGTCGAGAAATGTCGAGGGCCCAATATTTTTGCCCCGTTTTTGTGCCTTTCGATTTGCAGGAGCCACAGAACGCCTTCCGCTCTCCTCCTGCTATCCGGATTGTTAAGAACCAAGCAATTAAACGGTAGCACTGGTGATTTTACTGATGAGATATTGATCGGCCGTGTTCAAGTTGACTCCGGTTTCCTGATGGAAAGCATCTCGCTGCCGCGCCCGTGGGATTTCCCTGTTCGGAAAGTTTCGGACTAAATTAAGCCCCTCTTTCATTCTGGCTCCCTGGCTGTTTTCGCTGAATGCACATTTCCACCATTGAGATGTCAATACTGCAGTTTAGCCTGGAGCTAGCACTGGCTTTTTTCCACTTAGTATTGTGAGTGTCAGCACTCTTTTAAGTTGTGTTGCAGCCAAGAGGTCAAGCTCAGGTCTAGGTGTATTTCGCAAAAGCCCAAACTGAATACAATGACGGCCGTTCACACCACCGAGCGCGTTCAGCTGTCTGCCCAAACGTTACTGCAGAAAGTCAGAGAGGATCGCTACGTCCCTAGTTTTCCATTCACCTTTAATATATATTTTAGATGTTCCTAAACCTCAGCGTCACTCTACTGGTCCCCGTTGACATAACCCAGTGCCACCAGAGTGCAGGAACTCCCTCCGTCATGTAGTTATTAAGGGACGACGTGCCTCCAAGGACTTGGCGCTGAGGACTTGAGATCCTAAATCTAGTTTATTGTTTATTCTGAATTTTATTACTGATTTAAATCGTAGTATTTACTTCATTTATTCTATTAACATCAAGGCCGCCCAAGGAGGCTCCCTTTTCGGTTTCGGGTTTTTCCTCGCCGCTGTCGCCCTAGGCTTGCTCAATTTGGGATGGGCCTTTTAAGATCATATAAGATGGCTTTAGCCAAATATATATATTATGTAATATACATTAGCCGTCATATTAACCGTGCCTTGCTAAATCTGAATGCTACAGTGGCAGTTATTTGCAGTTATTTCGTTAGACGCTTACATACTCCCCAAACCCCATAGCCCCCTTCCTCACTTGGGGTTTGATCCATTGCATGTTGTGACACATCCATTCCACAACCAACATTAACTTTTTATCAGGGAGCCTTGGGCGCCCGACACTCTATCCCGCACTGTTAATGGTCTGTCCCATCTGGGATGCCATGACTTGGTCATCTGTCCATATTGATCCGGCTGTTGTCAACGTTGCTCTGGTTCTGCGCTTTGTTCACTTCGAGAT
Organism: Parotocinclus haroldoi; assembly: GCA_034779995.1. Lineage (NCBI taxonomy): Eukaryota > Metazoa > Chordata > Actinopteri > Siluriformes > Loricariidae > Parotocinclus > Parotocinclus haroldoi. The sequence continues at coordinate 8,956 of JAUZST010014285.1, forward strand.
CAGCGGCAGCTCTGTTTGGTTTCTACACTCGTTGTCACTTGTATCACCTCCTGTGGAGGGGTCCTGTGGAGGGTCATGTGGGGGGTCCTGACCATTAGAGAAGAGAACAGAACTGGTACCTGCTAAGTACGCTAAGACAAAATAAGAAACATAGTACAAGGCAGCACAAAAGCGAATGCTGCCCGTTGATGCCACGCAATCTGATCCTGTCCATGCCCCGCCAATGTCAGGGTGTTTCGGCAGTCTTGGGTGCCCCCATAAACATCTATATTAACATTTCTTCGACTTTTCCGATGATCTCGTTCAATAAAATGAGTTCAAAAGCTTATTTTTTCCATCGCCCCATATTCATTCGTCTTCATTTACCACCGCGTGGCGCTGTGGTACTAAGGTACTGGACTGTGGACCGGGACGTCCAGGGTTCAAATCCCACCTCTGCCACAGTCGGGTCCCTGAGCAAGACCCTTTACCCACGATTGCTTGGATTGTAAGACCGTACGAAGTGTAAGTCGCTCTGGATACGGGCTTAATGACTTAAATGTCTATAAACGTACCAAATTCAAAATGTAAAATTTTGTCGCTAAAGCGACACTTTCCGAAACACTCATGATGTGGAAATCTGGGAGGGAAATGTAAAAACGGCACGTACGCCAGCAGGCTGCAACGTGACATTAGTCTGGGTTCTCTCCGGGATCATTTGGGCTGTGTTTTACTGCCACATTTTAGCGAGCAGCCGATTTAGAGAGTCCTGTCGAGCATGGCTTTGGGGAGGGGAAAAATGTTCTTTATTAAGACAGAAGTCCGGAGTTATTGCCGCCAGCCTTGAAAAACCGGGTCAAATAATTCATAAAGTAAGAGGCGGCCTGATGTGAAATATTCATATATTAAATCTGAACTTTCATTTCCTCCAGCCCTCGTGCCCTCCTCGAATTCCCCCGGAAAATCCAATCACAGACCACGCTTAAAAACCGTAAAAGATCTCGGCCTTTCTGTCCCTCGGGAAGGCGAGGGATCTGCCCAAATGTTTACAAATCATTCTAAAGAACCAGGCATGCCAAGAACTCTGCGGACGGCACTAAATGACGGCAATATGCACGTATTCTTTGACATTTTATCCAATATATTGTTTACTTCGTTCCTGCTTTTTTGAAGTGTTCCTACAGACTTATTTATACTGGCGTTTTCAATGAATGTAGATTGGTCTGTTCTTTTGTACTTGCTTTGAATCCAAATAAGCTGGCATTCACAAAACAAACGGCACGAGGCGAGCTCTTTGCTTTAAAGTATAAAAGGTATTTTGGTGCAATTGCATGCTGTTGGAATATATCGCCCAATATACCGGTATCCCTCAGTCCCTTGAAATATCGCCATGCTGTTTTAGGGCCGTATCGCCCACCCCTAACGTGCATCAGACGTCACGCTTTGACTCGGCCACTTTCCCGTGCTGCAGGTAAACGGGAACGCTCTGGTGATTTTTCGAGCCGCTGCGCTCGCCAAACTTGGCCGAACCGCACGTTGCCCTCGCGTTTCGCCGCACCACGTGCCGTGTTACTGTATCTCGAAAGGGCAGCTACGCCTTTTGGGGTGGGGGGGGGGGGGGGGGTAACACGAGGTGTTTAATGGTGGTGCAATAGGACGGCGTTCTAAAACGCTCATTAACTTTTTCAAATCGAATTAAATGTCATCCCCGGTAAAAATTAAAACGCCATAATGATTTCGGG
>JAUZST010014286.1:0-10676 GCA_034779995.1 Parotocinclus haroldoi
TATATATAAAAATAGATATTTTTACAACCATATTATATATAAAACTGTTTTTCTTTTGTTCCTGGTTTTATCCCTACTTTTCCTGGCGAGGGTTGCAGAAACTTCTGCACCTATTGCCAAAATTTGCCCTGGACATACTGTTGCTGTGTTGTATTGCCGGAGGATGATCCACTTGCTTGGGCTCCCCTCTATCATACAACCAGTACCTGCATGTGACGCCACTTTAAACTGGGATGACGCTTTAAAAGAAGGACATGGGTCAGTCATGGGTTTGGTCGTGATTTTAAACCCCCAGGGACGACATGACGTTCCCGGACTGTGGGGACTGGGAGAAGGAAGAAGTATCTAGACTAATCAGAGGGTTGTAAGTTCAAATCCTGGCTGTGCCAGTACATTTTTGTTATATGATGCGTGTGAGTCCATACGCTGCTGTCCTCAGAGGCAAACATCTAGATGGATAAAGACGTCGACAGTGCGTTGTTCCTCCCTCGCTCTCCCTTGGAGCAGATATTCCTGACTACAGAACTAAAAATAGACTCTGCGCACTCGTCTGTTCGGTTCCGAGGCCCTCAGCATTCCTCGTTCTCCGCTGCCTCCTTCCTTTCCTCCCTTGCCGCCTGTTTTTCTCCTCTCTGTGATCTGAGGGGGGCCGAGTGCCTAGGTGTTCTCCTGCTGAGATCAAGAACCTAATGAGTCCTGCACACGGTAGACAAATAAAGCACACAAGACCAGGTTTGGGTCAAAGTGACTTGCTTGAAATCGTTACTAAAAGCAGAACTGCAGTAAAAACAAGTCTGAACTTCTAACGAACGACTCTGATGAAAGACTTTACAGACCTCCTACCTGTAATATGCAGCATCGATTCTTTCTGGTCTTGTTTGGGGATGCGAGTTTATTTTTAGCCCTCGATAATCTAAAATGTCTCGTCCCCATGCTATCTGTCTCAGAGAGGAGCCTGTTGCCACAGATACCAGACAGAGCGATGTCCGGAGCTTCGCCCCTTATGAAACTCCTAACATTTCTAAGCTTAGATTCTCCAACTTTGGCGTCTCCAGAACGGCTTCGAACCTGTTTAAAGGTAGATCAACACCCAAGATGGAGCTCATTCTGTTTTCTGTTTGGTTTCTGTTGGGCTGAGGATTAACAGACAACCTGGTGGCTTTGGATTCACATGTTCTTGGTCGTTAACAGGTTTAGGTCTTTCTTACAATTTGACAACAATCTGACAACCATCGCAACGTGGTGTCCCACCAGTCTGTGCTCTAGGACCATTTGTGTTCTTAGGTGAAACACACTGATGAAAGGCAGTACTGTAAATGCAGTTCTGTTATGTTTTTTAATCAACTCAGAGAAAAAAAAAAACATCGCACCAAGTGTTTTCAGTGTTTTATACTTTCCTGATGTAAACAACTTTTGTATTTTAAAGACGATCTTCACTCGAAAGGCTCGTACACTTTTCAGATTGGAAGTACGTTGGTGTTATTTCCAATAAATAATCAGTTTAAAGACATTTAATGTTTTCCAGAATAAAACTTATGTTAACTACAATGCAAAAATGGGATGTTTGAAGAATAATATTGTGCCTTCGTATTTCAAAATTTAAAAATATCCCCTCCAGTGTAGTTTTTCATCATCAGATTTGAAAAAAAGCCACATTTGAGAAGATTTTATTTCTTGGTAACTGGAGCCTTCGCCATTAAAGTTCGTAAAGTATGTTCTTAAGTGCAGATTTTTTTTGGTGGGGGTGTCATTGTCAAATGCAGTCCTGTCGTAAGAATGTTTGTTTTTTTAAACTTGCCTTTATTGTTATTTACTTAAATTCGCTCCGAGAAAAAACAGCACACCAAGCGTTCCCAAAAATTTTTTTGCAGACAGAGGAGAGGGAAAGAAATCCTGTACTGCAATTTGTTTTCCCGAATACCCCTTGTCCTTTGGAACTGTTCTTAAGAAAAGAGGAAAAAATATGATAATTCTTACGAAGTTATTTGAAGAATGGCATTTCCCCCAAAGTTTTAAGAAGATTCGATTTTCCTTCTTAAGACACTTTTGTGAATCTTGGTACCAAATCCTATGTGTCCTACATGTCCTGAGGATCCACCCCACTCTTAGTTAAATTAGGGTGTTTGGTGTGACGGGACGCCGGAGATGCTTTAAAATCGAAATCGAAATTTGTTTCTAGTTACTGGTAAATGTTTTGAGTCTCCTCTAACACTCATTTTAATCTAAGTTGCACTTTGCTTGTTAGCGTATCCGCCCCTGTTCACTAGACGAGGAATATTTTAGGCTCAGGCGTGTGCACGCTCTTTATTTGCTGTATTGTGATTACAGCGCTTTGATGGATGTGCCCACATTGAGCTGTACAAGCTGTAACGTTTACCCTCTTTGTGCCAGCCAAAGAGCGACTTTGTTTAGATCCGAGGTCCAAAGTAGGTCCTTCTGCTCTGCCTAGTTTACACTTCGGGCACGTAGTTTATTAAAGACTGGAGCCTTACGTTCTGGAGGCTTATTTTTTTGTTTTAAAAGGTCTTACAGTCGCCCTCCTATTTAATGCAACTGTCAGCCTGTTTTAGGAGACTTTTTACGTTTACCGTTCCTGCAGACGGTACGACGAAGAAACTCCGCAGCACAATCAGGAGGAGCACCGAGACCGGCATCGCCGTGGAGATGAGGACCCGTGTGACGCGACAGGGCAGCAAGGAGTCGACAGACGGCAGCACCAACAGCAACAGCTCGGAAGGAACGTGAGTGCTAATGGGAATCCTTTCTTATTTCATGCTGTTATTATTACGTCAATCCTGGAATTCGGGGATCGTAAACCTCTCTCGTCCACTAGGTTCATCTTCCCAACTAACCGACTGGGTCCGGAGAGCCAGTTTAGTGACTTCTTGGACGGCCTTGGTCCTGCCCAGATAGTGGGACGCCAGACTTTAGCTACACCACCGATGGGTGAGCCTGAAGTTTCCTATTCTTCTCATGAGCCTTGCTCAGATTGCCCTAAAATGGCATGCTTATGGTTGTTATGGGATTTGAACCCCATTTTGTTCTGGTCAAGGTCGCAGGGTCCTGGAAAGCACAAGCACGGACGAATCCAGCCTGCGGTGAAGGGCTAAAGTGTTAGACGATGTAATAGCGATGTGCAAAAATACTGTATAAACATATAAAAAATATTTTTTAAAAAGGTTGGACCATGCTTCCCCACCAAGTGCTTTCCAGTCGGGACGGGCAACCCTCAAACACACGACTGGGAGCAACCCATGTGTCGGATCTTCGGCGTGATTATGTCATGTTCTGTGGGGAGAGGCATAGAGTCAAACTGTGGGAAACTGTTAAGAAAAAAAATGTTAAGGAGTCGGATTTGGTCTTCTTGGTTTTGACTCGGATTTAATCAGAAGGGAAGGTGAGTTCTTTGCTTAAGTCGAAGTACTAATAACTAATCAGATAAGAAAGTTGAAGTATGGCTTATCTTAAAACTTGGTAAGTGGCAAGTTACAAAAATCAATCGGTTAAAGCTAGCATAACAAACCTGTATTGAGTCAGATGTTTAGTGTGACTACAGATTTTCTTCTTGAACTGTAGGAAACATAAAAGTTACTCTGTACTTAAGATACTTAAGATAATTAACAACAGTAATCAAGTCTTTGTATTTGGTTTACCATCTCCACAATGAGACCTCAAGCTCCCTGAGACACAAACAGGACGAATTTCATCAGCGTTAGTAGGGCTTTACTTTTATTTTGTGGCCTAGTCTTGATCCTTAAATTCCGGCCTCAACATTTTATTATTTTTTGCCCTAAAGCCACGACGTTAACACCAAAAAGCTCAGTCGTTAGTCGTTCAGATGCAGCCGAATGGGGACGTAACGCGATAATACCGTCATTTTGTGAGCTTTGTCTCCACCTGCTGTTCGGGAGTACTTAATTGTGGGGTCCATCGTTGGGTGCCCCACCTAGGACTCAAACCCGGACCCATACAATGTCTTATTTTAGTACTGTTTTGAAAGATTTTCCAATTTTGTGATAGTATGACCAGTCCGGTGGCGCTGTGGTTAGCTCTCTTGCCTGACAGCTCCTGAGACTCGGGATGAAAACGTACTTTTTGTCCCTGTAGGAGATGTCCACATTAGCGTGCTGGACCGAGGCGGCCAGATCGAGGTGGAGATCACTCAGGCTCGCGGTTTAACCCCTAAACCGGGTTCGAAGAACGTACCAGGTAGGAAGAGACATACTAAATAACATTTATTCCTTCAGCGCTGAACGCGTGCTGAGTGTGCTTGAACCCACAGCGACGTACGTGAAGGTGTACGTGCTGGAAAATGGAGCGTGCCTCTCCAAAAAGAAGACCAAAGTGGTGAAGAAGACACTGGACCCGACTTACCAGCAAACTCTGCTGTTTGACGAGAGTCCTCAAGGAAAAGTGTTACAGGTGAGAGCTTTAGCTACACGACTGCTCCATTTTATTATAACGTAACCCAAGATCATAACACTGCCTTCAGAACCTGGTTTCTGTCGCCCATCGCTTTGGTATAGGGTCAATCTGGTTTCCATTGCTCCAGAGTCCAATCTTTTTTTTTTTTTTACAAATGGTTCTTACTAACAAGTGTTTTTCTTATGGCCACACAGGTGTTTGGTTCCAGTCCTCCCTGTCCCCAAGGCATTGTGTGTGTGTGTGTGTGTGTGTGTGCGTGTGCGTGTGCGTGTGTGTGTGTGCTTGTGTTTCATTTTCAGACGTGGGTGTTTAAAAAATAAGAAGCTACTAAAGATCCTACCAGAATTAAATGTCTTGTTATTAGCAGAAACATTAATGACTGCAGTAATAATTTAATCACATGCTTATTTGAATTCAAACTTTTCTTTGGCCAGGCAGTGTCTAAAAGATAACCAGCCAAAAAACAAACCAAGTAACTTTATCAGGAACTCAAGGAACCAGTGCTGAAATTACTTCTCACGCTGTTTATGAATAGAATGGAAACTTTTTTTGTTACTGTTGTGGAGTAAACATGAGGGTAGAAGTACGATTGGTATTCTTTACAGGTCTTATATAGAGACCAGGCTCACCCACATGAACAGGAACCAGGGCATGTGCTGGTTTTAGTTCCGGTAAAAGTAAAATTCAGAATATAGACTTTGCTGGAACTCATAAAACCTTTTTAGTTCCAATTGGAGTCAAAGTACTGGTTTAAAATATTTCCATAAGTCTCGTACCGAGAACATACCCAGCAAGAACTGGAACTGATTTGGGAACTCAGGAACATGAGACTCAAACAGGAACCAGAACAGTTCCTGTGCTCTAGATCCTGGTTCCTGCTGCAGGTTAGAAGCCAGAGCTTTTATCTCTGTACCTTTTTAAGATTTGTTTAGAGATGTTCAGGAACCAGAGCTGATTTGGTTCCTGAACTTCAGATCCTGGAGTAGTATGTTTGTGCTGCAGAGTACACTTTTATTGTTGGACATACGCAGGTTTCAGGTCAAGGTTCATGTATAGAGGTGTCGTTCTCATTTAGAAGCGCTTCAGATCCAGTTAGTTCCTAAAAAGGTTTCCGAAACATCTGTGGTTCTGACCCGGAGCTGCCTTTTTATCCTCAGGTGATCGTGTGGGGTGACTACGGCCGCATGGACACCAAGTGCTTCATGGGAATGGCGCAGATCCTCCTGGACGAGTTGGATTTGACCTCCATGATCGGCGGCTGGTACAAGCTGTTCCCCACCTCCTCCCTCGCCGAGCCCAGCATCGGCCCGCTCACCCGCCGCCTGTCCCAGTCCTCGCTCGAGAGCGCCACCAGCCCGTCCTGCCCCTAGATCTGCGTTCGCCGTCCATAATTCCGTCCTTGTAAACACTCAGCGGTAGGGACAAGTCATTCGGGATCAACAAGCAAGAGAAAAAAAACGTAAACACATTTTCTCCATCGATATCCATCACGCAGCCGCCGTCACACGCGGCGAAGTTTAGCTCCCAGACCCGACGGCAAATCACGAGCAGTCCCGTAAACAACAACAACAGAAGATGTAGCATTTTTCTTTTAAAGAGCAAAATGGAGCTACTAGCACATCCTCCTAGTTTTCTTTCATTTTTTTCTTAAACTCTCTATGCCAAACCTGATCAAAAAAAAGTTTATTTTTAAAACCAAAGCAATTCTTATCTGTAGTGTTTGTAGTATATGGATATGTAGCATAGGTAAGATGCAAAAAACTCATAAACAGTGAATCTCTTAGTATAGTCCATGCGCAGTCAAGTCCGGAATTACTGTGGCGTTAAAAGTCGGGGAAATATCGTTAATTCATAGCTTAGAGCGAAAAAAATGTTTCCTATTTCTTTTTAAACCGGTTTGTGGCGCCCCCTGGTGTTCCATTTGCTCTATGACCTATCCCTTTGTCCTTTCAAGTTCACGTTCTAGTTCTGAAGATCATAAGGTGGCACTGAAATCCGCAAACTTTAAAGAATGGGTGAACTTTTTATTTGTTTTTTTTTTTCAAAGCGCGCAGTGTTTCATGTCCAATATTGCTCTTATAATAACCGTCCTTTAGTTTCATCAAAATAATCTAGCTGTAAAAAACCTGAACTTTTCTCCCTCATCGAGCGAAAATCGCAGATTTGTGCCACAGAGGATCGTCAAGAATTCTGGACTTGACTGTTGCTACACAAACACACACACACACACACACACACGCGCGCACACACAAACTATAAATCGCAGGGCTTAACTTTGTCAGTCAGGTTATGTAAATGTACCTAACATATCTGTTCCATACGGTAGCATAAAGAACTCCATGCAGAGCAGAAGATCAATACCAATATATATAGATGGCTCGATAATATTTGTGTTGTATTTATTACCTGCATGTTTACTCAAGAAACGAAGAAAAACAAAGCAAAAGAAAAGTTAACGTTGTTATGAGCTTGCCTTTTAACGCATATAGACTACGTGGACTTCCTTTACCGCTGTTTTATCGCAGTAGCCTCGCCACGAGGGTCCGTTCGACCCTCCGGACGTGAAACGGAACGGACTGAACGTTCAAATGAAACCAGCAGCTCATTTCACCAGGTGTAAAGCAGAAGAGCAAACGGTGGACCGATGGCCTTTCGAAAGGATCTAGAGCTGCTTTAGCGCTAAACAGCGTGGTGCCACACGAAACGGGTTCTACTCCGGCTTCAGGTTGGTCCAAACCCTGATGGACATCTAGTTACTGGTCCAGTACTTGTCGGCTGATATATCGGAAAATTTCCAACCAAAACATTGGCTCGTTATCTAACCGTCCAAATGTTTGATGGTCCATTCGATTGATCCTTACATTAGATGCATGTTTGTTCGGCTCATTTCCATCTCATGGTTTCAACAACCAGTCAGTGTTTGTAGCATGGCATGACAGTTCCTCTAACGGTAAACCCGACGAACCAAAGGCAGTTTTCAGAAAACTAGGACTAAGAACTAGTCGCTTGTCTCCAGTAAGGGTCGTGGAGGTTCCCCAAATATCTGAAGGCACCACTAGACCTTGAATTAGGGCCACCACTGCACTGCACCACTCACTGCATGAAAACGATAGTATAGGATATGAATAAATAAAATAAATAGAACAAATCTCGATCTTGATGCCACCTCGGTGGTCCAGTCTAGAGCCCAAAGGAACGGGGCAGATTTATGTTCCAGAGGAGATTTGTCTCATATTCAAGTGTCATTTCGACTAGGTCGTACCCATCAAATCATGCCCACCTAAGCCAGTTCTGCCCATCAGGCAGCACAGGGCACAAGCCAGGAACCAGCCCTGTTCAGGGCACCAGTCCGTCCTAGAGTGGAGTAAAAGCAAAACATAATTTGTCCAGGGAAAGGGAAAAAACTTGCACGAGACTCTTCATTTATTTGCTGCACATTTTGGTGCATCCATGATGATGTCATTTCTGGCACTGGCGTTTTTTCCAATATTGTAAAGTCGGATAAGGTTGAAATTGTGACTGTTTGCTTAGTCGAGGATTTATTTACGTAGCCGGACGAGCCGGCGGTTTACGCCAAAGGCTCGACGAGACGAAACGGCGAGATGTCGGTTGTGCAATTGAACCTGAGATTGTAACGTATTTTATGTAACTGTATTTTTTTAAAGTTTGAGGGAGAAAAGCAGGTGGAGTTCTGCCTTTCTAACGAGGGCTTTGTGAGGTCAATCCTCATGATATTTCCGAAGTGTATTACAGGTGTGTTCGGAGGGTTTTTTTCCCCCTGTGATGTTACAGTTTATGAATGTATTTCTGGCTAAGTGGTGATGACTGTACGCAGAGTTAGTGCAAAAAAAAAAAAGGAGTAATGTTTTTATCTACTTGAGTGGGAGTTTGTTGAACAGCCCTTATTGATTTGAATTCATCTTTATTATTGAGTTTTAATAACAGGATTAGGACAGGTTATAAAGAGAAAAACAGATATGTAAACATCTCTCATTTGCAATAAACATGAATCTTGATGTTTAGTTCAGTTTTGCCTACTAATAAGGACGGCATAGGACGCCACTGCACAGAAAACGGTCTGAACCCCCTGTAATGACCTGGATTCTTCCAAAAAAAAATGCATAAAATGTGATCAAAAATGATATTTAATATATATTAAATACGTGAACTGTGTGTTTATGATTCAGGCAGGAAAAATGCGAACCCTTTTATTTAATGAAACGAAGATTTTAAAAATCCAGAAGCACAATAACGATTAAAATGTAACTAATGCTCAAACTATTTTTAATAGACTGCAGCCTGTTAAACCGATATTTAAATTAAGAAAAACATGACATGAAAAAAACATTTTTCAAAAGTCCAGCAACTCATAGACTAAATATAATAAAATGAATAAAACCTGTAAATATTTTAAAAATGCACACACATGCAAACGATGACAAATAAAGAACAGTAAACTAAAAATATGTTTTAAAAAAGATGTAAATATAATTAGTAAATCTTTTTTGAAATAAATTAATTTCTATCTATATAACTCTTTTTAAATCGATTTAATTGATTATAATTATAATTGCATTCTATTCTATTTTTTCGAATTACGTTTAAACCCACTTTCCTGGATCAGAGCTATTAATATTCCTATTCTTAATATATTATAATTATATTTTATTTTGTCTCCTGATTTGATCTTTTATTTGAACATTTTGTTAATTAGTTAATGAATAGGTTTGTAATTAATCGTTTGTCACTTTTATTGAATCACACTTATAGTGTATTTTAATATAAAGGGGAACGTTGCATTTTTATTTTTATTTTTAGAATTAACGGGGCACAGATGAGCGTGTACCCGGGTTGAGGTGCCAGTCCCTCACTCAGGGCTTGATAGGGGTCGCTGTTACGGAACCGGGGATGATCATCTTTGAACCTTGTCTAAAAGGCACCACGCACTTACATAAAATATTCATAAAAGGTAATTAATAATAATCATATTTTAAAAAGTACTAATCACTACAGGATTAAGGCTGAAACCCAGGTCATTGCAGCTGTTCACAAACTTTTTTTTTTTTTTCTTGCAACCATTTCTAGATGCACTAAAAATAATGTTGTAATAATGACATTTCCACTGTATGTTCTGCACCGGAGGTGAACAAGAAGGAAAACAATAAACGCCAGAATGATGTCAAACAGCTTGTTTATTCAAAAACAAAAAGTGCATACCGTGGTTAAACGGTGCTTTAATATACAGTGTTTGGTCATTATTACATTTTAAAGGTTTTTTTGTGTAGCGACTCTTTTCGGGGTCTGAACCCACCAGCTCCCATCCAGGATTTGGATGAGAAGCTCGGTGTGATTTACTGAACTAAAGTCAAACTTTTAATCCTGAGCTCGAGGAGGACAGAAGGTTGGAAGTGAGACCCACGTGCACAAACGTTCACATTTGTTCACGGGCCCGGATTGTGCGGGATGGATGGGAGCGTGTAGGCTGCGCGAGCTGTCCTTTTCTACCTGTGCTTTGTAAATGTTTTCTATGTGCAGTATTTGATAACGTAAAACTGGTATTTTTGTGGTTTGTACGCTGAGGAATTAATTATTTAAGGTGCACGTAGTTTTTTAAGAAAATAAGAAAGGTTTAAAAAAAAAAAAAAACCAGAAAACACACACACGCGTTTTAAATGGAAGCCTGTATCTGCATGCTCAGTGAGTGCTGGAGGATGGAAGTCAATAAAGTTTTGCTGGAAGTAACGTTTGCACTTTTGTTGATTATTTATTATTATTTAAATGAATGTTCTCCTTCAATTGTTTGGAGGACAAACAGCCTATATAACGAATTGTATAAATAATAGGCCTATTTAATGAATCAGCAATTATGATAAGACATCGATTAAATCATAATATCCTATTATATTAAATATTAAGTAATAAGAAAATAAAATAACATTTTCACACATTATAATCTAATTACATGTTAAGCCCACATTTGAACATTTACCATTATTATTAGTAGTATTGTCAGTATTATTAATATGATTATTATTTAAAATTAATGAATATTTTTTATTATAAATAATACATTATATATATATATATATATATATATATATATATATATATATTAAAGTATAGTAAAAGTATTTAAAAATAGTAATTACAATTTTATTATTTTTATTTTATTTATTATTATTATTATTATTATTATTATTATTATTTGTAATATAGTATTATACACCAGGTTTATACTTCAAATACAAGTT
>JAUZST010014287.1:0-10676 GCA_034779995.1 Parotocinclus haroldoi
ACACACACACACACACAATCATACACACACAGCCTCACACAGTAACACACTCATGCACACACACACACACACACACACAATCATACACACACAGCCTCACACAGTAACACGCTCATGCACATACACACACAAAATCAAACGCACACACACACACACAGCCTCACACCGTCATACATACACACACACACACACATGCACGCAGACACACACAGCCTCACAGAGTCATACATTCATACACACGCATGCACACATGCACACGCACGCACCAAAATATGGTTACCACCACCAGTAAAATATTTAAGCACATACAAAACATACGTGTGTATAAGTATTAGAAAAATCTATTAATCATTTACTCGGTCATTATAAACGTTTTCTCGCGGTCCAGTAGGTGGAGGTAATGATGTTTGTACTGAACTGCTATAACGAAGCAGAAGAAGATGTTCGTTTGGCGTTAATCTGAAGGTTAGACACTTAAGCAACTATTACGTCTAATAGTATGTTATATTTATAGCATTTGTTTTATATGTGGTGTCTTTAGTCTCGCAGTGGTTCATTTAGGATCAAGTGATCGGTAAGTGATTTTGTTTTTGAGGGGTGTTTGTGTGCATGACCCTGAGCATGCAGTCACACGCGAGTCTGGATCGGACACAACTGATACGATATAAGATCAAACCCACGGTACACGCTGGTATATGTAAACATGTCAATTCAGAAAGATGTAGGTAAAAACGTAAATGTAAAAAGGTCAAATAGTGGATACTTTTATTACGGTCACATGTTGTCTTTAATAACCTACAAACCTGATGTAAAGGGCAAGGCAAACCGGAACGAGAATAAATGTACAGGCATATATAAAATAAACACAATAATACAATATAAAGAAAAACTAGTTGTAAATGTTTAACATATTTCAATATTTACTTTAAAAAGGGTTGCAAACTACCGGTCGAAATTACACACTGAAGACTAGTGCCGCTTTCCATTTGCTGTGCTCCAGATATCGCATTAGCTAATTAATTAGTTATCTACTAAAGAGTGCGAAAATTGTACCAAACTATAGAAATAGCTCTGGGGTTAGAGTCAGCCATCAGTAGCGTTGCTCCTACTACACTGCTCACAAAGTTACGAGATATTTTAAAATGAATATGAAGAGGATCCCACAAGACAATCTGATCCTGTTCATGCCCCGTCACTGTCAGTGTGTTCTGATAATCTTGGGTGACCATACACCCTACAAAAAACAGTCAATGTGGGCCACTCTTGTCCAGTTTGACTTGCTTCTGTTCACCCCCATGAATATATCACTTCAATGACGATAATCGAGTTTACATCTCATTTGTGTAATCGAAGAACTTTCTTTGACTTCATTTGTTATACTGATGGTCTTGGTTAATAAAATAAAAATTAAATGCTTCTTTAAATCGCTTTGTGAGTTCATTAAATTAGTGCCCCAATTGCTCCGTTAATATTTTGAACTTGCTTTGTAGCAAACATACTGCGGTTTGAGACACGGCTCTTCAGTTCACTCAGCAAAAATACTTCTACCACCGCCAGCGAGCTGATGTGCTTCAAATAGCACACAATGTACTAAATATACTTCTCACAAAAATTAGGGGATATTTAAAAATGATATATCCCATAATGAAATATCGAATTTTCTGTGAGCAGTGTAGTATTCTGAAATGGCACTACACGAAACCATATTTGTATTATTTCAAACATATTGTGTAGTAAGCTGTATGTGGTTTGAGACGGCACCACCTACGACCTGCTTTGCCCCAAATGGCATACTATATATGATTTTGTAATTATATAATTCTGTATACATACGTTTCATGACATGAGAGAAGTGTTTCCAATACTGGCCAATACTTTGATTCAGGTCTAAACAGGTTCTGTATTCAAATCACAGCTTAACCTGGAGAAGCCATGTGATTACTTTTTTTTTCTAAAAGCCATGGAGTTGGACAGCGCAATGCCTCAGCTGTACAAACTGTTATCGTTAGTGGCAACAAAAGGGATTTTTCTCTTGTTTAAAAAGGCTTAATTCTTACACCTGCATCACAATGGGTCAAGGCTGTATAATCAGCATAGTTCTGATGGCCACCGGTCAAGTCCCTGGAAAAGATGCCTACTTGGTTTAATAGGGTCACAGACGATTTTCTTGAAAATGAATGGAGGATTTGACAGAATTTACATATAAAAAATTGACAAATCTAACGATGTAAGCTGACAGTGAGCTTCCCTTCTTTGAAAGAACAGCAGCTGCCTCTGAAGTAAACACTGTGTCGATGGAGATAGAACCATTAAGCTTGCGCTCGCAGCTTCTTCTCTTCTACTTCCAACAAGCTGCTGTACTCCAAATGTGACACTACCTTAAATGAAATATAAGTTAAATATACTGCTCACAAAAATAGAGGATATTTAATCAGGAGTTTTTATTATTTTATTTCAACATATCCCCTATTTTTTGTGAGCAGTATAGCATGTACCATTTTTCCTTTTAACATTTTGATCCTGCTAGAAGTAAATATTGTACCATGTTCAGACACAACCTTTGGGCAGCACGGTGGCTCGGTGGGTAGCACGGCTGCCTCACAGCAAGAAGGGTTCAATCCCAGAGTGGAGCGGCCTGGGTCCTTTCTGTGTGGAGTCTGCATGTCCTCCCCGTGTTTGCATGGGTTTACTCCAGGTACTCTGGTTTCCTCCAACAGTCCAAAGACCTGCGTGTTAGGTTAATTGGTGTCTTTAAATTGGCATTGACTTGTGTGTGTCTTTGACGACAGGTGATGCGACACGTCGGTCAAATTATTCCCTCGTCGTGTCTTCATGAGTATGAGCGGACCCCGCATCAAGCGGGACTTGAACCGCAAGAAGAAAAAGAAGAAGTTGTACAGACACAGCCTTTACCTCACACAGACAGTAGTAGATATGCCTTATACCAAACACCACACCACCTAATTAATAATATGCTAATTCATCACCCCAGAGAAACACGGGTAGGAAAACAACCTGTGTCTTTAGCAGCGCAGGCAGTAGAGTTAAAGGTTCTTGTTTATTACAGCCTCTCGCTGTTTCCTAATGCTTCTTTGTTCCCTCCTTCTCATAAATACCTGCTCACACTGTAAATACAACAGGAAATGCTGTCGTTTTAGGACAGCTTCTTATTCCACAAATGTGTGTGTGAAAGAGTTTACTAAGGCACGTTAAAACGTATTCTGTAACTTGAATTGAAACTTGGAATCCATAAGAACCAGACTGACCTCTTCTTCCTTACTCACTCATTTCAATTGTGGGAGGCTTTACAGGCAACTAGCAGCACAGGATGCAAGGCATGAGCTACCCTTCGGTCAGGGTACCAGTTATTTGCAGAGGCCACACACTGGAAGACCTGAGGCGCTAACGTGACCTAACATTGTTTTAAGGGATGAATCCAGAGTATCCTCAGACAGGGAGTTTCAGAAAGTGCAGACCCATCACATGCAGCAAGCCACAGTGCTAATGTTTGAACCTGGGTCACTGTGGGGGTGGGTTACAGAACTTTGTCTGTGCAACTTAAGCACCCGTCTTCAGCATCTGATAACTTGTCTGTCTTTTTTTTGTTTGTAAATGTCTGTAAATGTTTTACAATATTTCTGAAAAAAATCTCACAACATCTTGAGAATCTCCCCCTGCTTTCACTACATAAGGCTTGACTAAGCGTTGTCATGTCTTCTTTCCTAGTCATGGCTAACATGTCAAGTTACGCCGTGCGCATGGCTCGCCTCAGTGCGCGCATCTTCGGAGATGTGGTGAGGCCTACAGATTCCAAGTCCATGAAGGTGGTGAAGCTGTTCAGTGAGCCGCCCTTAGCCCAGAGACAGGAGGTGTACGACTGGTACCCTCAGCACAAGCTCTACTACGCCCTCACCCAGAAGCTCCGATACATGGGGCTTTTTAGGTAGGAACAAGTCTTTTAAAGTCATTTGAAATTGCTACATTAGCGACCTCTGTGTGTTTGCACTACAAAGTTAGGAACCATTGACGCTTCAACTTGTTTGTGTTGACGGAGGCAAAAATCCTAACGACATTTATTTCAGTGTAGAGAAAAAGCATTTTTGTACTGCTGACTTTGGGCAGCCTTGGTAATATGACATAAAATGCCAAAATCTGGAGTAGGAGTTCCCATATGAGGGGATGTTCTCTTTAAAACATCTTACATGGAGGTCGAGAGAGCGCACTGGTCAAACAGAATTATTGCATTTGTGTACAGACGTGTCCATAAGTAAACAGGGTTTGCAAAACGTGTTTAGATTGTTTTCTAATAAAAAGGAAGTTGATACAAAGTTGTTCAGGCTACATTCACAGTAAAGTAAAGCAAAGTGGCTCAAACATGCATTTTTTTTTAGTTTGTTCACACTATCTTTGTAATATAACCTGTACCCAACATTTATCTGCACAGTTTACAGTCCTAAACTGATAGACATGCGCAGAAGAGCAATGCTTTATGTGAACCGCTTATCCGGAGGTAGGGCAGCACGGTGGCTCGGTGGGTAGCACCGCTGACTCACAGCAAGAGGGTCCTGGGTTCATTCCCAGGGTGGAGTCTGCATGTCCCCTACATGACTGCTTGGGTTTACTCTGGGTACTCTGGTTTCCTCCCACGGTCCAAAGACATGTTTTAGGTTAATTGGTGTCTCTAAAAGTGGCCCATAGTGTGGCCATGACCCTGTGTGCATTAAGTGGAAGATGAATGAATGAATTAATTTTCTGTTCCAGTTTGGGAAACTTATTTCAGTCTCACTGATTTAGTATTAAAAGTTTATTGTAATCTGAGACATGGCAATGCAATTGATCAGATTTCATAGGATTTTTACGTCATTCCATTCGACATGTCATAAATACACTGAGGTAAAAGGGAAATGGATGACAGTTAGGGAATAGCCAAGTAACCATCCTCATAAATATTTGGGATGATGTCACAACTGCTTTGTGTTTGGGGACATTTCCAAATGTCTGAATGTGGCCACAGGATGGTGTGGCTGTAGTGTCAAAGGAAAACAAAAAGCTTAAAAGCAAAGTACAAAGAATCCAAGTACTCAAACCAAAGTATTGGCCATGGCCGAATTAAGTGGTCGTTTGAACTTGACCATTAAATAAATGCCTGTTACTGTTGACTCTGTTTTGATTATTTACCACCTGAGTGTGAGCTGTTCAGGACCACTGTCTTATTTAGATTACATTAGAAAAGAAGTGTGAACAGCCAAAAAAATGGGAAGAACAATTAGATTTGGGCCACTTTGTCTGCTGTGTGAACGTAAAAGTGTAAGGGTACCCATGGGTTTGTATCCGAGGAAGTGATCATACAGTGTTTGATTGTAGTGTTTGCGTTACTGCAGAGATGAGCACCAGGACTTTAAGGAGGAGATGCAACGACTCCGGAAGCTGCGAGGAAAAGGAAAGCCCAAGAAAGGAGAAGGAAAGAGAGCGATGAAGAAGAAGTAGACATGGCCATGGTATACTGAAATGGAACATCTTAAAGACGATGTGCATGTGCAGTGACGCTCAGTATATCAGGACATTGGTTTTGATTGAACTTGCTGTCACATTTTGCTGTGACAGAGCTGTCCGTGGATCTTCAGAGTACAGAGGATAAGCACTGAAACAGCTGAGGCCAAAAGTCTAAGAACACTAGTGAAAATGCTTGTTTGGATCTTCGAGCAGAAGGATAATGACCCAAAACACTTACCAAAGCACAAGATGCTTGCTAGAAAGCGCTTTAACCATGTGCTGGTTAATGTCCACCCAATCAGCATGTTTGCTTTAACGGGCGAGGTCTTAAAAATTATAATAGGAAATTGTGGTTTCTATTTTGTATTCATCTGTTTCACGTCTAAAGAGCGCAAGGCAGTAACAACCCCAGACAGGGCGCTAATACCTCATCATCATCCTCATCATCTCACACACACACACACACACACACACACACACACACACGCAACATTTAACCAAACGCACATCTTTGCCCTGTGGGAGGCTCAGTGTGTAGCACTGTTGCCTAATAGCAAGAAGGTTGCAGGTTCGATTCTAGGGTGTAGCAGTCTTGGTTTTTTTGTTTGGAGTCTGCATGCCCTACCTGTGTTTGTGTGGGTTTACTTTGGGTACTCAGCTTTTCTCCCACATTCCAAAGACATGTTTGTTGGCTTGACTGATTACACTAAATTGGATCAACCTCTGTGTGTGTATATCAGTAGACTTGATATAACCTTGTGTGTGTTGCTGAAATAACCACTGATGCTGACGGTGTCATTAAAAAATAAACAGACAAACTGTGGGAGGAAACCAGAGTACCCAGAATAAATCCACCTGGACACGGGAAGGTCAAAGACCACTTCAGTTGGGATCAAACTCAGAAACTTCTTGCTGAGAGGCGACAGCGCTATGTTCAGTGTTCATCTAAACTGAATGACTGTGGTAATGTCCGGTCCACATCCTGTTTCACAGAATGTAATGTGGATGTTAAACGGTGCATACCTATGATGTGAAATTGTACCAGCGTAACATGGGTCATGAGTCCGTGCCAGCTTGAGTGAAAGGAGGGAACCAAATACTAATAAATTATGAAGACTTTTTGCTCAGTTTAAGTGACATGATTTTAAATGTAAAGCACTGTGTTACATTTGGGGGAGGAAGTAAAAATTAAGCTTTTACATTACTGGTCTCAGACATTTGGCCACCATTATATGCATTCTAAGTTTTGTTGAGGACCACTTTGATACTAGTCCATGATGCATGTCTTAATTAAAGTTGCAATTTCTCAAAACGTCTTTCTTTGTAATTCCTTGCTGAAGTTGAACATTTGTTTTATCTGAGGTTTGTCTAAATTTTGGTGCAAGATTCATGTACTGTTGAATCTTGGCTTCTGAACTTAGAAATCTAGTGTCCTGACTAATCTTTTTCTTCCTTTTGTTTTAACCCTCTCTTATTCTGACCAGGCCAGTATGGGTCCAGTGTCCCAGTTCATGGCATTGGGAACGGTGACAAGCTAATCATGCCTGTGTGCTTTTTGATGCTGCCAGATGTCTCTGCTGGGATTTGAACAGAATATGAGTGTTGCGACCTAACCACCAGCTAGGCACTGGTTTGTCCGGGTCAAATTATGCATCATAAACTTTTTGTATAAAGCCAGATATATTTGTGTTTTGTTTTATTTATAAAACAACCACAAATGTAACATATTTAAATCCGTATCAGAATCATACCGGCACCGTGCGACTATTAGAGTTGAACGACATATTCATTAAAAATAAGAGCCTGTTGAATGAATGAATGAATACTGCTGTCGGTTTTCACGCAGTTAATGAGTTAATGAAATTACTATTTAATAAACTGTTTAATAATAAGTCTTCCTGTTAGTTACACCGATTGCATATTCAGCTTTTTTTTTGTCTCTTTCTGTGCATTCAACTATCTTTTGGTGTATTCAGCATATCTAAATAATATCGTTACCTTATTGCTATAGGCGTTTATATGTAAACAGATATTTGCAGAAAAAAAAAACAACTGGAGGAAACGGATGTGATTTTTGCATTCAGCACAAAAAATGTAGAGATCACATTATCTTGTAGTCAGCAAAATTGATGTAGACCTGTGTAATGAATGGCACTTGGGTGGTCCAGGTAGGTCGAAAGCTTCTGGGGCTTCAACAGTGACACCTACCCAACCCTGCTACGGACTGATGCCTCGTTCAGGGTACGTTCTTGTCTACCTTCTGAAATTTTGAGACCCTTAAAAAGGGTTAAAACATGAAAAAATAATGACAAAATACCAGAACAGAGTGGCCAACACAATTTGCACTTTGTGTGACCAGTCATTTGGACCACAGTAGCTCTTCGATCCATTTGGAGGGGATAGGATTAATTGCTCCTGTGCATCAATGAGCCATTGCTACAAACACCCTTGTTACAGGCAAGTGCCATTTAATGACCATCCGATCAACAGCTGTTTACATTCCAGCTGTAAACACGGCCACGGTTCCATGAGCAGATGCAGTGGACGTCTGAGCGGATGTCTGACATTCGTTGTGTATATGTGTGCAAGTAAGACATTTACAGGAGTGTTCTCGCTTGCTTATTAGCTCACTTTTGGACTAGAGATTGCTCTGGGCTGGATGATGTGTTCACAGATTTTTTTTCTGTGACATGCCAGAAACCATTTTTTTTTTAAGTAGACAAATGTTACGTCAATGGTGTTTATGGGTTTTTGTGCCTGTCCTGTTGTAAGTAGTACTCCCTTTTGCCCCCCCCCCCACACACACATTAAATTAATTAAATTAAAAAATTAAATATCCCATAATCTTTGTGAGCAGTGCATATAAACTGGTTAATGTCCGCTCACTGTTTTATTTGGCTGATGTATTTTGTTCATAAAAACGTCTGTCAATGCATTTTTGGCCTCTATCCAGCAGTCACTCTTCCATCACTCTTCTGCCACTAGTGTTTTCATAATTTACTTTACAGTAGTGTATGTGTAGTGTAGTGTTCAATGACTCATTTCACAGAATAATGCAGTTGTTAAATGGAGGAGTAACTGTACTCCTGAAAATTCACACGTTGTATTGTTAAACAAACAAAAATAGTTTAAAAATTAAAATCAATATTCAAAAATAAAACAAATAAAAATATGCCTATAATAAACAACTATTTATAAGCCTATGTATAAATACAAAAGCTTTTTTTTATTTATTATCCTAAAAGTATTTTAAAAAATCTATACTGTTTATGTATGTATTATTCATAACATTAAACCACGCACACAAACCATCTTCACTCGTTGTCCATCTGCCCTGCCAGCTCCACTTACCATGAGGGTGCACTTTGTAGTTCTACAATAGCGGACTGTAGTCCAAGTGTTTCTCTGCATACTTTCACTCTGTTAATTCAATGGCCACTAATAATCATGGTCTTTGAGATGCTTTAATACAGTTTTACACAAAATGTTATGCAAGTGGCTTTGATAATTGGGAATAGTGAAACATATTGTAAATTGTGTGCAAATGTTTGGGCAGCATTTCAGAAGTTTCACTCGTGTATTAATAAAGTCTCATAACTTTGATAATTGTTAAAGCTAGCCCACTTGATTATGGTGCATGAGAATTTGTACAAATAGGTCATATATAAGCCTGTTCAGACAAACTAAACCCAGGCATTCTCCCATGGTTTATATGTGATGGTGAGAGTGCTCTAATCATTCTTAAAATTACAAATCCAAAACTATTTGTGCTAAAATGGATCAATTACTGCAACAGGTGAACCACTGCAGACTGCGGTAGCCTAGCGGTTAAAGTACTGAACTATGGACTAGAAAGTCTAGCTGCCACTGGACCTTGAGTAAAGACCTTAACCCACAACTTGCTTGAAATGCAATCGGTTGTAAGTCACTTACACTGTGGGTGGGTAGCACCACTGCTTCACAACAAGAAGGTCCTGAGTTCAATCCCTGGGTGGAGCCGCTTGGGTCCTTTCTGTGTGGAGTCTGCATGGGTTTACTCCGGGTACTCCGTTTTCCTCCCTCAGTACACTGAGGGAGGGGTGGAGAAATCAATGGCAAACTACTCCATTATCGTGCCGAAATACTTTATGGATCACATCGATGAAAGACAGAAATGTGTGGAGATCGATGATCCATCAAGTAACCGAAAGTCGGCCGCGACGGTTAATACAATCTAATTTAAACTATTTGTGCTGTAAGCTTTAGGAACTCAGTGGTAAATGTGTCCAGCAGCTGACATGATAGTATAATATAGTTGCTGCAGTTTTGACGGTTGCGAATCCATGACGAGAATCTCCATCTCCACCACATTTCTGAGAAGCTCTATTGGATAGAGATCTGGGGACTGTGGATTCCGTTTGAGTACATTCAAGAACCAGTTTGGGATGAGTTAAGCTTTGTAACATGGCATGTTATCTTGGTGGTGGCCTAAGGCATGCCAGGAAAATGTCCCCCTTACCATTACTCCAGCAATCTCCTGAACTGATGATACAAGGTAGGAGTAGGATGAATACCTGGTTGATTAGATATTTGCATCAAAGAGCTGTTAAGGTGTTAATAATGAAGTGGCTGAAGCGAGTATATATATATATAGATAGATAGATAGATAGATAGATAGATATAATTTATTTATACTGTACACTATATGGGGCATGGTGCAAGTGGTTAGCTGGTTAGCTCCAATACATCTCCAGGGATCCATGTTTCAGTTCCTGGTCCTGGCTGTCTCTGTTCTCTGGATACTTCTGTTTCCTCACACCTTCCAAAGATATTTGGTTAGGATCAGTTTGTGTCCCAGCGTGACATCCCAGCCACTATAATTAATGCCATTCCCAAACCTGGATAAAATGGGAGGATTGCAGCGGAAACGGCATGTGGTGTAAAACTGGAGCCATTTAGTAGAACAGATCGTCTGCAGTGACCCCAACAGGAGCTTATATAGGAGTGGACACTGATTAAAACCTCCAGCAGCGCTTGTGTTTCTGATCCATTCGTACCAGCGCAACACACACTAACACAACATCACAACAAAAGTGTCAATGCAGTGTTGGACATGAGTACGCACGAAAAATTAACCCGAACTGTGGCAGTTCTATTGAACCCTGACTAGAGACAATATCTTCAGGGCTAGGATAATGTGATAT
>JAUZST010014288.1:0-10675 GCA_034779995.1 Parotocinclus haroldoi
AGAAAGAGAGAGAGAGGTATATAGGACATAGGACTATTGCAGTTGGCAGAGACTCTGGTTACTGTGATGATGGATGGTTTGCTGTCTAATCTCCCCTCATTCGAACCCTAGTGATCATGATTCAAACCCAATACACCACTGAGGTAGGTTAGATACAAGACGTCTGTACTACCTGACCATTTACATCAAAGGTGGCATTATCTGGCAAAGTACAATCCCTGACAAAAGTTCTGTCGCTTATCCATGTTGTAGAAACAAAAGCTTAAAACCTGACTTTAAATTCATCTATTGGTTTTAGAAATGACTCGTATGAAAGCTGAAACTCTCCCAAATGAGGTTTAATTCACAAAAATAAATTAGTAAGGAATATTAATATATACTGATCATTTAATGAACACAGAAAGGTCCGATTTTGGCAAGACAAAAGTTTTGTCGCTTGTCATACAATGCGCCCAATCCTAGTTTACAGCCTCACCTGTGCTCACTAATCGATCAGTTAATTAGTGGGTGTGTATAAAAAGAACCTCAGCACCGCAGACCTTCACTTGAACTGCAACTTGACCTCTGAAAACATGCCAAAAATCCACCCTGCAGCCAAAGCCTTGATTATCAAGAGGCTCAAGGCCAGATCCACTGCAGAGGTGGCAGGCACCTTTAATGTGTCTCAGCATCAAGTACAAAGAATTTAAGAAAATATTTTTTTAGATTTGAAGATCCAAAGCCAGCCCACCTTCCACTGCAACAGAGCTCCACCAGGCCTGGTTACCTCAAGTACATATGTCAACTAGAACAGTTTGTAGGATTCTGTCTTGAAATGGTTGAAACAGTGCCTAGAAGCCAGCACTAAACAAATGGCAATTTAAAAACCGTGAGGCATTTGCCAAGGCCCACAGCATGCTAAACGGATGGACGCTGGTAAAGTAGAAGAAGGTGGATTTCTCAGATGAATCTTCAGTTACACCACAGCCTCTGCAAATATTGCAAGAGACCTACTGGAGCCCGTATGGATCCAAGATTCACCCAGTGTGCCAAACATTTGCAAGGTGGAAGGCCTAAAATATCAAGTATTATTAGCTACCTCTTACATTCCCAATCATAAAAGGGGTCAAATTTTGCAGCAGGATGGTGCTACATCTCATACATCCATCTCTACGTCAAAGTTCCTCAAGGCGAAGAAGATCAAGGTGCTCCAGGACTGGCCAGTCCAGTCACCGGACATGAACATCATTGAGCATGTTTGGGGTAGAATGAAAGAGGAAGCTTGGAAGACAAAACCAATAATCTTGATGAAATCTGGGAGACATGTAAGACTGCATACTTTGCTATTCCTGATGACTTCTTAAATCAATCATTGTAAAACTGCATGGGTGCAGTCCATCAAGCGCATGGAAGTCAAACAAAATATTACAATATGGCTCTAATAACACCACAACTTCATGTTATGAAACATATCTTTGTATTGTAAGTAAATTATGTTTGATTTTCACATTACTTTGTGGTCGACAAAACTTTTGTCTTGCCTAAATCCGACCTTTCTGTGTTCATTAAATGATCAATATTTCTGCACTGAAGCAAATTTATTTTTGCAAATTAAACTTCATTTGGAAGGGTTTCAACTTTCATAAGACATTTCTAAAACCAATGGATGAATTTAAAGTGAGGCTACATGCCTTTGTTTCTACAACATGGATAAGCGACAGAACTTCTGTCAGGGATTTTACACGATTGAAACTTTTTCCACACTTGCTGATTTATTTATCACATCACTTGTCATGCATTTCCAGATTAGAGCGTCTTTGGGGCAGTTATTTATCATTACAAGTTATTAATTTGTTACATTATATTAGATGTAATGTATCATACCAGTGCTTGTAACGTGACACGATAAATAAACAAAGGCAGCGCGTTTAGCAGCTCGGTTGCTAACGACAGCATTGTTTACTAACGTAGCCGAGCAGCTAACAGACAAACACAGGACTAGGCAGAAGAGACTAATAGGAAACAGAGTTTCATTAATGGAGGACAGAGGAAATGAGGAAATGTTCTCACAGGTCAGGACTGAACTGCAGGCTCTCGCTGCTCTTCCTGCTGCTCAGCTGCTGCTCTCGGTTCGGAGTCCCGTTGTTCCGCTTTTTAGGAGCCATATTAAACTACACCGATTGGATGTCAACTTCAGGCTCCCGGGTTAAAACACAGTAAAAGTTATGAAGAATGAAATTTGTCCACACTGCTCCTTTAGGACATTGAGTTTATTCGCTACAGAGCCTCCATTGCTCAATTGTTACTGCAGCAGCGCTGTAACGTTCATCCTCGCAACTCTCAAAGCGCGGGAAAACTGCAGCACGCAACATCCGCTACACTTACGTCATATCCACAACGTCCAGTGACAAGAACGAAGGCGCTGGGATTTGCAATTATTCAGAAGTAACTTTAAATGAGCAATAATTACAAACATAGCAGTAAGAAATTGAAATTTATTGACAAGTTCACACAAGCAGTCAAGCCCAATAACAAGAGTATCTGAGGAGCAGCGTCAGCTCTTCTTACTTATTTTTGTTTCCTTTATCAAACAGGTGCATATTTTTATTTAGTACTCTGTTTCTAGCAAAGAGTAAGCAGTCAGGGCCTAACAGCTTGGCTCTAGAAACCAGAAGTGGCAACTTGGCAGGTGGGATTTGAACCCCTGCTCTTGTGTTCCACGGTACTTTAATCACTAAACCAATGTAGTCTCAAATCCCCTTGTCCAAGACTTAGGGGGGACAAAATATTTATATGTATACACCAGTATCCAATGTGTGTGACTATCATACACACGGACCAACATAAAAAACAGCATATGTCAGATTTTGTAACTAGGTTTTACTCAGAGATGAAATCCAGCTGTAAAAAGCTGATTTCAGCCAATATGATTCTTTGAAATAAAATACAACTAAAACAATAATAATGTAGTCTAGTTGGTGCTGCAGTAAAATGTTTTTATTTTAAGCTAAAAAATACTACTAAAAACAAGAACTGAGCACTGAGAAATTACCACAAAGTGTAACCATAATCAAATTATGTAGATCTATTTACAGATTAAAAAAAGCTTCTTATTAGTAATATACACTGCTCACAAAAATATTTAATTACGAGATATTTCATTTCTAAGTATCCTCTAATTCTTGTGAGCAGTCTATATGGGTTTTTTTTTGGACTGGTGAAAGTTGGTAACCACTAGCAATATAGTAGCTCATTGAACTACTGTATTGTGCAAAAGTCTTAGGCCACCATTACATTACATATACTATTGTTTTAGCAATGGTATGTATAATAATTTTTCTGTCCCTTTATTAGAATACAACCAGAAAATGCAGGAATGAAATTCATTAAACATGATTACAAACAAAAACTAAAACAACAGCTTCTATATGCTGCAGTGAATTTAGTCTGACCACCCCTTTCACTTGAGCAATAGTAGCATCTGGCAGCTCCATCTGGATGGTTGACCCTTCTACAGTCTAAAGAAGCTTCATCAGAAACCTTCTTTTTGGATGTGTAGCAGCCAAGAAACCACTTTTTTCAGAAAGGAACAGGGCAAAAAGGCTAAGATAGGCCAAAGCTCACAAATTTAAATTAAGAACAGTGTTATATATGGTTTTTATACTATTGCTAAAACAAAAATCTAATGGTGGCCTAAGACCTTTGCACAGTGCTGCAGTTCAATGAGCTACTAAATTTCATTTTCATTTACAGCTTCAAAACCTGCCAAAAGCACCACAGACCAGCATGAAGGAAGATCTGTGACCTGTGTGTATTTTTGCCTTTCAGAATGAGGTCTCACCCTTTTGCAACAGTGAGAACCGTCATATTGCTGACACCATTTCATCTACTGCTCTTTACGTGCACACACTTCAGAGTCTGGACCCACCTGTTTCGAAAAACACATAGGTCCTTGCACACAAACGATTGACACTAAAGTTACTTGATAAACTCCTATATCCTTACCCTGGTCATGCTGACTCTGGCTTCCAAGAAGAAAGTGACAAGTGCTAGCCATGGAAGCCACTGAAGATGATTGTTGGCATCTTGTCATATCTAAACCAGAGAACAGCTGTTCTGTCTTGGCAGGTCTTTCTATATGTACATCCAGACCCTTGCAGCAGATTCAGAATGCAGCAGCAATGGTTTTCAAGTTAATTTCTGATGCTTTCAAATTAAAATGCTAATGCTTGCCTGCAAAGTAATAATAGGGCAGTCATATCCTACAAAGAGGCTCTGATCAAACCCCGCTTTGTACTGCATATCCTTCCAGTCTTAAGCATGTTGGAATGGAAGCCATCACTCAATATCAAAGGAAGACAAGCATCAAGCACTCTTCTATGTACCAGTATCCAGGTGATGGATGTCTCAATCTCTTGTTGTCTTCAAAGGGAAAATAAAGACTCGTTCTTTCACTCAGTATTTAACCGAGATTGGACAAAAATTTAAATTAAGAAAAAAAAAAAAAAAACTTTTCTTCTGTTATTCCCTTCCTTTATTATTGCTTGCTGTGTTGTAATCAACTCCTAACACAACTTTACTTGGATATTGTTCTTGAGCTGTATTAAGAAAATGCAAAGAGCATCTTTAAGTTTCTTTGGATAACAGCATCTAATCTTGGTCTCCATTCTGCCCATTTCTCTTGCTGATGGTTGCAGCGACCACAGGCTGAGAAGATCAGCCTAGACTACTCTAACCAGGTACAGATTTCAGGCTCTCTATGGTGATCCTCAGAAGTTCCCAAGCCAACGGTGTCCATCCATCCAGAGGGACGAATTGCAGAGATATAGTAGGAGCTCAAAATAAAGAGCAACAGCAAATCCATGCAAGAACTTCATTGCTGCCACATTTAGCAATGGCCTTTTTTAAAAATAATTACAAAGTTCACGTGTACAACCAATGATTAACTGGTAAACAGATCTTTGTCCAAAGAGTAAGCTCCTCTTTTAAAATCACACAGCCTGCAAAACAGCTACTTACTTATCTGTTTGTCAAATTCACTCTTTTTCCATCACTCATAATCAAGTTCCCAAGGCACTTCTCCTCCAGTAAGGCAAGCTGTCTACTCTCAACTATCACAGGACTATTTCAGGAGGGTACCATGACATGACTTGGAGGTGCGGATCTTAACTTCATCACACACTGCAGCAAAACACTGTTGAAGGTCTGCCTTGGTTAGATGTGACATTGTGACATTAACTAAACCCCTTTATATTGGCAGCCTTGTGTTTCAAAGTACATTGTGTATGTGTACACACACACACACACAAAAACAAATGTAAATATAACATTGTAAAATTGTATTTTTTAAAAATTACTTTCTGGTAGTCAAATGCAAATTAAAGCTCATGTTTTCCTTTTACTTTACCCAGTTCCATTCCTCTTTGGCTGTAGTTTTATGCTTCCTGACTCTTGCCACCACACCTTTAAATACTGTACTGCCCAAATCTATACATTTCAGTTCAATGTTTCAATTCCGTTTTAGGATCTTATCTTGGTTTATTATATACCTTTGTGCGTTTGCGGTACATAAAAATATGTTTTAAAAGAAATCCATTAGCTATGCAGAAATACAGAGCAAAGGCACTAATGTGCTTTGTCTGTTGGGAAGTCGTAATAAATAGAGGCGACCCAGCATTTAAATGTCAAGATCTTTTTAGAGGTTGACACAGCCGAGAGGAAACCAGCACATCCACGCGCAGCTCCAGAAGTGCTGAAAAGGTCTTTGTCTGAATAGCAGATTCAAAAAGTACTGGGACGTCAATTATTTCACATTTATACAACACAAATCTTACAGTACACATGGCTGATATCATTTGGCACACACATGGCCACATCTTGCTTACCTTTCTTTTAATGTACAGTCAGCCTTCAAGATTTGCAGGTTTCACTTTTGCCATCAATAATTCTTTGATTTTGGATCAAAATCTGGAGCTTGGAGTTTTTTTTTTTACCTGGAGATTGCAACCTACTGCAGACATGATGCATGAAGTCGTACATGCATAAAATCGGATTTACAGATGTTCCATGTTAGCAGAGGTCCAGCTCCTTTAATCCCCGGGAATATTGAAAGCCGACTTTACTTCTTATACATGTATGATTTACAGACCCCGTGCATATGGGTGGCACTTAATACAACTAAAACCCTTTCCAACAGATCTAACTAGTGTCAGGCTCTACAAATTGACCTAAACATGAACTTAATGAAGGCCCTGCCATGTTAGAGCGGTTTGTCCAATACCCATAAGTGTGTACAGTGCTGAGGAAAACAAAAGGGGAAAAGTCATTTCAATTCAATTCAGAGTGTAACTTTTGCAAGACCTCTCCGGATCTGGGAGTCCCAAATTTAGCTGGAGACAGCTCAGAGCAGCATAGTGACTGGTTTCTCTAGAAACTTGCGGAACTCGGCCAGCCACTGTGCCCCGACTGCACCGTCCACCACCCGGTGGTCACAGCTCAGAGTCACTGACATCATGCTGGACACATCAAACCTGCAAATGTAAACAAAAGCACATCATAATTATTGACACACTGAATTGAAACACCTTTACAGTCGTCTCAGATGATGGATCGGTGCTTCCCTTGTGATTTAGTAGTTAGGTCCCAGCCTCCCTGGTTTTCCAGGTATGAAAAATGATACCAATATGGGCTGAGATTGGGCAGACTGGAATAATTGTAGTGTTAAAAAACTATGATCTATTTTTAATAACGAAAAAAATAACTCAATAAAAAGTGACCTTTTAATTTTAAACAAGAAATCTGACTAAATGTTCTACATTTTATTCAAACAATAATCCCTCATAAACGCACCTGTGTTTATGAGGATGGACAATATTCTCCCTCTCCTTGGAAAAAACTAAAGAAACTTTAGCTGGGGTACCATGGAAAACATTACTCGGGACATAAAATGGGACCACCCTGCCACCCAGAACCGTACAAAAAGGTAAATTTAATTAGTTTACTTAAGACTAATCTACTATCTTAGACAAGCACTAATCTGTACACTTTGAGGAGGCACTCACTGGCCTACGGTCCAATATTTCAGTGGGAGCGGGGTACATGCGTTGAAATACTGAGGGACCACACATGCCAAATTGGGAATGTCTGTTGTTTGCATGTCCTCCCCGTGTGTAGGTTTCCTCTGGGTAATCTGGTTTAGATCCACGTTTAAAGACATGCAGTAGGTGAGTTAAGTTTTAAAGTGTCCCTGTGCATGTGCCCTGCGTTGGACTGGCTCCGCGTGTCGGGTTGTGTTGTGCACTGTGCTGCTGGTTGGTCCCTGGCTCCCTACGATCTTGAAGCCAGTATGAAAATGAACAAACGGACAAATTTGGGAGGGAAATAAATTCAATTGTTCACAGAGTTGCTGCCATGTAATTGGGTTAAGAGATGTTTACGTTAATAAACTGAACAGGTGTACCTAATAAAGTGAGTGTACAGGCTGAGTCAAAATGGACACACGATGTACTGTGTTGTGGACTTTTTGCAAAGGCTGGGGTTTTCAGGAATCATGTTTCTGAAATTAAAAAGGGCGTCCTGTGACTTTTGACTCACCCTGTATATTTGACAAGCAGCTTATAGAAAAGCTGGGTAGAATAGTAGCACGTTAAGAGAGGCGCCACATCAGTGACTTATGGTTTTCTAACA
Source organism: Parotocinclus haroldoi (assembly GCA_034779995.1). Lineage (NCBI taxonomy): Eukaryota > Metazoa > Chordata > Actinopteri > Siluriformes > Loricariidae > Parotocinclus > Parotocinclus haroldoi. The sequence continues at coordinate 7,666 of JAUZST010014288.1, forward strand.
CGAATGAAGAATAGGACGCACCCCATTTCCTTTTTAAAAAAAAAAAAACAAAAAAACTGCAACTGCACAACCCTGCTAAATCTCTCACCCTCTCTCATTGTCTGCAGGTCGCAGTCGCTGCTCTGAACCTCCCACTGCCAAGATGCAAGCCTGAGGAGGATTGATGATGGCAGAGAAATTCTTGATACCATACATTCCCAGATTGGAGACGGTGAAGGTGCCGCCCTGAATGATTAAACAAAAAAAAAAAAACATCCCAAATCTGTCATTTTTGACAAAACACACTGAGCCAAAACTCGAAACTGAAAGGTTTGTATGTTTTCTTTTCATTTTCAATGACACCTAAACAAGAATACTCTATTATTGATAGCTCAAATGAACAGTGATTACAGATCGTTTGTCTGGTGGCTGAATATCGTGAAATGATTCCACACAGCCAAAATGTTCAGTGTGAATCTACTGCTGTTCAAACTAAACGTGTCTGCACTGACCAGCACAACAGAGTGACTGGAACAAACAGCATTTTAAAGTAACCTTTTAATACCATTCCAAAGTGGTAGATTTTGACACTGTGCTCAGGTGTATTGGCGGCAGTTCATTAGCCCACTCGCAACAGCGATCCCTTGTGAACACCTAGTGATGTCCAACCATTCTGGTTTGGGCCCCGTTAACTAACACTTAATGTGAAAATAAAAATAATTCTAGATTTTGACACTGTATTTTAGATTTTATGTAGCACATTTGAAACGTAAGTCTATCTAACCACTATCCACTGTTCCAGGTTCCATCACAGACCCCCTGAGGAAGCAGAGCGAGCCCAGTGCGTACTGTTTTATTCACCTGTTCCACATTTCCTTAATCGTAACCCCTGCTATTTAAACCTCTTGTCTATAGGGCAATTACATCGCTCACAAAACTTCAGGAACTTGGGCAATTGAAATAATCAGAGGTGTGTTATGATTATTCCCCGCAGAGATCGGGTTACATTTTTTTCCATGGTTACATTCAGTGAAACAGTCACAGTATGTCTAGTAACACAGGACATGGTACATGTGATGCAGTTGACAATTTGGAACAAAAGATCAACACAGAGCATATACTGAATACTGACCTGGAATTCATGTGGCTGCAGTTTGCCTTCACGTGCTTTAGAAGCCAGCGATGTTATGTCCTTGCTGATAGATGCTAAGCCTTTAATATGAGCGTTAAATACAATAGGAGTGATCAGACCATTGGGTGTGCTGACTGCAACACTAACATCCACCACATGATTTCTGTAAGTAAAGAGAAAATATAGAAGTAGTACTATATCAGTTTGTTTTCAGAGTAAATCATTGTTTAGATGATAACGCTGCCCTCTGGCGGCCACATGAAGTGCATCACATAGTACCAGGATGGACCAATTTGCACATCTCTTTCATATTGTGGAAAATACTATAAAACCTTTATTTGTTTGCCCTGGTTGTTGTACAATTTGGTTATTGTTTACTTTATTTGGCAAAATGGGCCCAGTTATTGTAAATCCGCCTGGTTTTCTTCGTCGTGCCCACTTGATGCCACCCGCAAGTTCATCACTCACCCACTGTAACTGCCTGTAATATGTGTACTGTGTCTTTGAGAGATCCTTAAGCAGTGCACAGGCACATTGTTGTACTGTGGAGTAGCAGAGAGCTTGGTGCTGAACCAGATAAGACAAGATTACTGGACCCAGCTCTTTTACTTTATTTATCATTTCATGTCTGCTAGTAATGCCTGTGAACTTTGGTTTCTTTAGTTCATGTATGATTGTCTAGAAAAGCAAGTGCAAGTTTATTATAGTCGTAGTAAATAAATGGATTAGTGACGCCTCTGACAACGCGAGTACGAGTCTCCATCTGTTCCAACAAAAAGTTCACTGCTGTTTAGATTGAAAACCTAAAGAAGTGACAACTCAAAGAATTTGTTTTTGTTCATATTTTGGAGTGTCTGGAACACTGAAGCTCCAAAATGTAAACCTTAATAAAAATTGATAGTCATATGTTATTAACATCCTGGAAAAAGTAACCTTAAAAAAGTTACATTACTTTTGCTAGGACATGACTACTCAAAAAAATAAAATAATACGTTTTGGAGGTTTCCTCTCCCTTGTTCTCCCTGGCTTGTCCAATTTCCCAGTTTCCCGGCATCTTCCACTGGTGCGATCTGGCTTTCAGAGCATTCTCTGGAGTACTTCCATTTAAGATGGTTCATTGTTTTATCCAAACATGACACTCTCACCATAGCATATTTAGCAAATAATTGTCATTTGACTCACGTCCGATGAGTAATATCCAAATCGGTTTCAGATAACTGAAGCCAGACTTGCAAACAGATAGATAGCCTCTGGCTATACACTGCCATGTCAGTGTTTTCAGAGCAAGCATTGAAATGCACTGCACATTTTATTTGTTCAAAACTAAACCCAACACCCCCCCTACCTCCCCAAACGGAAATGTGGTTTAGTATAAACCTACTGGGATTAGGTAAGAGCATTACAAGGTCACTTACTGTCGGATGACAGTGTCCATCCAGGAGGAGTTGGCCTCTGGGACCTTTAAACAAGCCAGCGCAGAGGCCTTGATGATGAAATCGTTCACAGACAGTTTGATGTTGTCTGCCTTCACCTCCTGAACATATGACAATAGAGGAAAAAAAAAAAAATCACAAACGCTGCCAAGAATACCAACAACACATCAGAATGGACAAGCTGAACATCTCACCGTGTTGAGCTCTTTCCTGAGCTCCAGAACTTGGTCCATGTTGACATCCACAGACAAGTAATAGTGAGGAATAGTCTGCTTTGATTGCATCAGCCTCTGAGCAATCACCTTATAAACACGACAGGAGAGAGACAGTACGTTAGAGAGCAAGAGAGAAGGGGAGAGAGAGAGCGCAAGATAGCAAGAGAGAAGGAGAGAGGGAGAGAGAGAGAGAGAGAAGGAGAGAGAGAGAGAGACGGAGAGAGAGAGAGAGAGAAAGACAGCAAGAGAGA
>JAUZST010014289.1:0-10674 GCA_034779995.1 Parotocinclus haroldoi
TGTAATGTTATTCGCTTATTTGGACTAAAATTCCGCTTAATCGGCTCAAAGAACGTGAGAAGCCAATAACAAAACTACGCTACCTAGCGGATGCAAAGCGGATCAGCGGTTTTTGAGAGGATTTTTGGGATCCCCGGAAGAATTTATGCTTTTATCAAAGGTCAGGAAATCCGAAAAGTTATGTTTACAAGAGCAAAACCAGAGGAAGGTGAACACACCCACCACTTTCTGGATTTTTTTCAAGTGTAGTCCGTCAAGGGAACGTGTCAGATCACACTGGATAAGTTCTTCAAACGCTTAATATGTTACATAAATTCTAGCACGTTCCATCGTGTAACATAGGACATTTTTGTTTAATAGGACCAGCCGGTTATTAGGACCAAAACGATCGCGTCCCGATGTGGTCCAATTAACCGGAATTGACTGTATATTTTTTTTGCAGAAACAACATTGAGTCAAAACTTTTTATCAGGCTCTAAATGTAAAATGATTTATTAAGAGGCATCAACCATCTAACCTTCTTCTCTTACCCCCTCTCATGTGCCCTTTCATTAGCTCTCAGATCTTGTGCTAATCATGCCTGCTTTGCCCTGTTTTGCCCTTGCATGGATGTGCAAGTAACCTGCTGAGACACTCATGTGATTAAGCACATACAATAAATGCAAACAAGGTTGTTTTTGTTCCTACAATTCCCTGCTGCAACTCAAATTATCTTAATAAAGATGGTACCACAAAGACTTTCATTTAAGGATTTAAAGCCCAGATCTTTTCAGCTGACCTTGGGCAAGTCACTACAGTGTCAATGTTAACGTTCCAGAATTATGAAATGGCTTCAAGCCTTGTTAAATTTGAGTGCTATCATCCCCCGTGTCAAAAATGTAAAGTCTATTTAATTTGCTTTCTGACAGACTGTTTAAACATTTCATATAATTGTGTCCAATAACTGGTAGAACTAAAATTGCAGAGTTGCTGAATTAGTGGAGACATTCAGTTTAGGATGTGTAAGATCTATCGCACCCATAAACAAATTAAAACTGTCAAAATAACTGTCAAATAATTTAAGCTAGTAGAATGGCATATTGGTTTTGCTTATGCAGCATGATATATTGATGTAGTTACTGGCTACAGCATCTCACAAAAGTGAGTACACCCCTCACAATTATGTAACTATTTTGTTTGATCTTTTCATAGGACAACACTGAGGATAACACTTTGATAGATTGTAAAGTATAAATGTATGCTGTTCTATATCAATGTAAATTTATTGTGTCCTCAAAATAACTCAACACACAGACATTAAAGTTTAAATCGCTGCAAACAAAAGTGAGTACACCCCTAAATGAAAATGGCCAATTAGCCATTTTCCCTCACTGTTATCATGGGAATTGTTACATGGTCTTAAGTGTGAATGGGGAGCAGGTGTGTTAAATTTGGAGTTCTTGCTCTCTCACTATTCTCTCATACCAGTTATTGGAAGCTCAACAATCATGGTAAAGAATTCACTCAGGATCTGAAAAAAGAATTGTTTCTCCACATTAAAAAGGCCTAAGCAATAAGAATATTGCCAACACGTTGAAAGAGAGCGGCACCACGGTGGCCAAGACCAAACAGTGATTAAACGAGACAAGTTTCCACTAAGAACAGGCCATGCCAAACTAAGAAGTTTAGAACACATGCTCAGCATCATATCCAGAGGTTTGGATTTGAAAATGATGTATTAGCGCTGCCAGCAGTGCTGCAGAGATAATAGAAGTGAGGGTCAGTCTGTATACAAAAACATATAAAAATGTGTTTTGACATATAAAAAACATTTAATTTTCATTTAGTTTGACTTGATCTAATTGTAAACAGTGTGTTTGGTTTATTAAACATTACTATTGGGATCAACGGCCATTTCGGCAACAAACACACGGTTACATCTATACGCAAAGTTCTCCCAAGACTAATTATATACATATAGTATATACTGTACATTCAGGGCAGAAGCCAGAGAACCCAGAGAAAAACCCACACAAACACAGGTAGGACCCCTACTGCTCCACCCTGGGATTGAACTCAGGACCTTTTAGCTGTGAGGGGTTTCATTGCAGACAGTATGAGGCTGAGTTATTTCATGTTTTGTCTGGCCTTTTCATTTTATTTGTTAATAAACATTCATGCCTGGACCTCAAGCCTGCAACACATTCCAATAAAAAAAGTTCTGTAGTCATTCAGGCTGGAGATCTTCTGCTTTGTGGGAACCAGTATGATGATAGAGGTCTCGAAACATGCAGGCATAACATACAGGGTCAGGGACTGATTGGAAAGAGGGTCAGTAAGGATGGGCAAAAGTTTTTAGAACAGTGACTGAGTGTTGAAGGTTAGACACCATCAGGGCCTACAGCCTTCCTGATCTTCTGTTTCCTTACGACAATGCTGACCTACTTTTCAGAAATGACAATGGGGTGGAGGGGAGAGGGAAGACTAATTAAAGAGTCAGCCTTTTCTGGATGCTACTTTTGTCCTTTAAGTCCTGATCTACAATCAGCTGTTGATATCAACCTGTCATAACAATTATTATTTACATTATTGCAAAGAAATGTATTGATAGAATATTCATATTCAAATCTCAACTGACAATTGTAACTGAAATCGATGAGGTTATTACAGAGCACTCAGTGACCTGTTATTATATCTTTCGCTACATTAGTAGATAAAAGTACTGGGACATACATGTCCAAAAGGATGCAACCCTGCATGCAACCTAAAGCAGCCATAAGTATTGGGACACCCACCATTGGGACACCCACCATCCAACTATCAACTAGCAACACTATAGTAACCAATTGGGACACAACAGCAAACCATCTAAAACAGCACCTTGAATACCACAGAAACCACATAACAACACCATAATAACCACCTGGGATTTCTTAGCAACCACCAGGTAAACACTTAGCAACACCACAGCAAGGACCTGGGACACTGGGATTTTCAATGACCTAGCAATGTCATAGCAACCACCTGGAATACCATAACAATCACCTAGATCTAGCAACATCTTAACAACCACTTAGGGTACCTTAGCAAACAATGCAATGCAATTGTTTATATATTCATTTTAACAAAACATGTATAGTGTTAACACTCTATATACTATACAAGTATTAATTGATTGATTATTGATTGTACACTTCAATAAGTATGTTTCATTTGGGTAAGACTGGCTGAAAATATTAACTCTACTACATTTGGATATGCATTAGTGTCTCAGGGCATTTTAAACTCAAACAGTTTCTGGTTATAAGCTTAAGTCAGTTTGCATGATTGAAGGATGGAAGTACTCTTGGACTCTAGTGGGTGCTCTAGAATGAGTCATTCTCTGGCTATGCCTTTAAATTCAGAGGTCAATGGAACAGTGAGGTTATCCACATGTCTGGAGGCAAATACAAACATGCTCAGATCCATGCCGCGAAACAAGATAGTAGATTTATGGATTTAAAAGAACTGAACAATCAGACAAGTCTTCCAACTCAATCACAGCTATATAATGGTGATTGTAAACACATGTAGAAGAGGAAAAGTCTAAACTAGATGCAATGACTAGTAATCTTACATGATTTGTTATTGCTTTAATATGCTTTAATCTGTTTAATATGCTGCCATGAAGTTTTTTCAGATTCATAGTTTAATTGCAATCACACATTTGGTCATTTTGTCAAATAATCCAAAATATTTTACAAGCCACTTTATTCATGCATTTATCTTTCTAACCCATCACCATGTGACTGATTATGTTCAACACTCCCCAAACTGCAGACAAAGACACATTCATTCCACAACACAGATGTAATCAAACATCACTAGGCAAGGTAGGCTAGACTTACAATATAAGCATATTTACCATATAAAAACTTTCACTTAGTGTGACTAAAAATGGTTATTGGTGATTTCCAGACAAGTAAAGGTCATAAAACTAATGGGCTTGGCCTCTTTCTTTTGCACAGTCAGAGAGATAGTGTACAAATCAATGAATTCAAGACCATTGTTAGCCTCCCCAGGAGGGGTTGTCCAACAAATGTCATTCCACAAGATCACAAATGAATCCAGGGTAACGACTAAGAAACTAAAGGTCTCTCTCCAGTTTGCATTTATGTTTGTGAGTCCACCATAAGGGAAACAATCATGTGGACAGAAGGCTATTAGAAACATGTTTGATTGATAGATACATTACAATTGAACTGAACTGAGTGTGGATCATTCCACCAGACATAGACCCTAAACCCACATGTCATTCTACCAAAATAATATGATTAAATAATTGAACTTATTGTTTTGAAATGGCCAATGAAAAATAAATGCTGTGAGGAAATCCATCAACATCCATTATTATAAAGCTGTACTCTGTGGTGGAATGGGTTAAAAATCCTCCAAGCTCATATACAGAACTGACCACCAGCTAAAGGAAATGTTTAGTTTAGAAGTATTGTTGCAAAATGTAGCTACACTGATACTGAAAGAAAAGGTTCACATACCTGTATATATTGTATTGTTTTATCGCAATAAACAAATTATAATATATAATTTTATTTGTCCTGTATATTTAATTAGGTTCTTGTTATCTACTTTTAGAACGTGCAAGAAAATATGAAAATATGTTTTACGTAGGTTATCTTGATGAAAAAATATAACTAATTATTTCAAGTACCACGGTAAATGGAGTACGAAAATACTATATTTGAATAGCATTTTCATGCATTAACTGTTCATCTGTCTGTCTTTGTAGCTGTATCCTTCATGCGACACAGTGCATCAGCCTTTGGATTTGCTGTAAGTAGACTCCTTGTTAAAATATACTCATAGACAGAAATAAATTAAATCACCAAGAGGAACTCTGCATGAACTAAAATGAATTAGTCTCAATATGAAAGTATGAATGGCATGAATGTAATGTTAATATACAGTTTATCCCCATCATCTTGTCTACCTCTGTCATGAGCAAAGAGTTTGGCAACAACAAAAAGATAAACTACCCAGAAGTAGCCTCTGAGAGCCTTTTTATAATGTGGCAGGAAAAGCAGAGAAGTGATTTTTAATGTTGTATATACATAGGGTGAGTCAAAGGCCACAGGGCCCCTTTTGTGGGCATATGACATATCTGAATACTCAATACAAGTAATAAGTAAGAGGGCCTATCTTTTAGTCTATGTTTGGAACATGGCTGCCATCTTGAAAGCCGCCATATTGGATCAAAGGCAAGTTTTTTCAATGTGAAGGTGGTCATGTAGTATATCAAAGAAGACCAGACTGGCAGGAATTTTATTTTGCATCCCTTATATGGATTTTTCATACCAATAAGTGGCACACCTCCAAGATCCAACTGCAGAAAAAAAGTCAGAGGATGACTCTGATAGATGTGTCAAGATTTGCACATGGGTTTTAGACCAACATGAATGGGATCCCGCATTCACACAGGCTATTCTGTTCGGTTAGGAGGCCAACCTCAGATATGAGATCAGCTGCCAGAACATGAGGTACTGTAGTGAAGAAAACCCTCAGTAGATGACAGACACTAAAGTTGTAAATGATGTGAATGTTATGGTGGGATGTGGAATATGGGGCACCCGTGTCGGATCCACTTTCATCAACCAGACCCTAAAACTTCAGCATTACTAGACAGTGTTACTGGAAACAGTGTCCTCAGCCATTCTGACTGAAGATGGCAGTTTCCACTGTTATTTCTAACAGGATGGAGATCCACCACACTACAAAGAAGGTGTTTGTCAGTGGCTGATCATTGGATTGGCCTGTAGAATGGTCATCCAGATCACCCGACCTCACATCACTCGATTTTTATCACTAGGGTAATTTCCAACAATGTACGCTGACTGAGAAAATCCGCAACAAACAACACCATCAGCAGCACATTGTGGAGGCTTATGACAGCATATCTCCCAAGATTCTTATACGGGTTGATAACAACTGGATCCTATAGAGGATCCTCTGACTGGATTCAGCTCTGTGTTCAGCAGCAGGGACAGCACATTGAAGACGCCAAATAGCTGTGCATCATAGGCAATGTTCCTAGTTGTCATTGCAAATGTATGTATTGCACCACAAGATATATTGCACATCTGATTGCTGCAATCAAACATTGCATTCAAACAACTCTGCTACGATGTGTTTAGGTCCCAAGGATGCAGGAATGAAAACGGGAGAATTCACACAGCTGTGATGCGTCCCGAATGGGTATGGCACCCAAAGCTGACACGAACGCGAATCAGTGATAAAGTGCGCCAAAACGGCAGAGGAGCTCGCGACGCCAGGGGGCGAGCCCAAGCTCAAGTGCGCGAGGCGTGCGAAGAAGCCAGAACGGGGCATGGTTCAAATTGAGAGAAACCTTGATTCTGTCCCTGAACCAGAAAATACCTCCAGGGCTTCCCCCATACGCATCCGTCTGCACTATAAGCCCCAGACATTACCAACTGGCTATAAATATTCGCAAGAATTCTAGACAACGTAATGTAGCGAACGGAGGAATGGAGGAAGGCAAAGTTTGCGTGGTGGCCTGCCCCCTGGTGGGGCTTGGCCGCTTGGGCTTGCTGCTGGCGTGGCTGGACACCTCGGCTGTGTCGCATCACTGAGGTGGGATCTAGGGCAAGTGCCCAAGGGACTTGCCCATGGGGCAGGGTAAAAGTGTCCCCCTTACATGTAGGCGCGCTAAGTGGCATGTGGGAGACCATCCACTGATGGATCCGGAGGCCCAATCAATGGACAGGTTGTGGGTGCACAGTGTGGGGTGTGGGGTGTGCGGGGAATGTGCTACAAGGAACGAGAGCCGTTCCTGATGCTGTCCCACTTGGAGCGTCAGGGGGCGGGTCCGGTGGGTAATATGGCCCCCTAGGAGCTGCCGCCCGTCGACCTCACAGACTGACATGGGGGTTGAAAGGCACTCCAGGGGTAGCCTGAGGCGTCTGGCCAACCCTCGGTCACAGATGTTGGCGACCAATCCTGAATCCACACTGGCCCGTATGGTGTCGGACCCTGTCTTCCACACCAGGGTCATCTTCAAAAGGATCAGGGCATAATCAGCCACTTGGTTGGCCCTGCCCGAGTGAGACGCCCTTAGGTTAAGCGAGGTGCCCTTCTTGGGGGACCCTGGTGGGGCCCGTGCCGCCTAGCTGCATAGGCTGGGGTGACGGGGACTACTCAGGGACAGGACCGGGGTGGACCAAGAAGGGTCACGACCTCGCGAAAGAGGCTGAGACCCGTGTGTGTCAACCCGCTGACAGACCCAGTTGTCGAGAGACGCCACAGGCTGGTACAAAGCGGAGAGGGAGGTAGGAGCTCCTTAAGGACCTCGTTGAGGCCCCAGTGGAAGAGGACGATAAGTGGGACCTCCCCCCATCCTGCCTCCGCTGCCAAGGTGCGGAACTCGACTATGTAGTCCACCACTGGGCGATCGCCCTGGGAGATGTCCACCAGACGTGGTTCTGCGTGGTCCCGCCTGGTCCCCACTTACACCTCATCTGTTGTGGACTATATTAACAAATGTATTGACAATGTCACCTCTGTCAAACGTCAAAATCTTTCCTAATCAGAAGCCCTGGATGAATGCCAAAATTCATCTTTTACTGAAGGCATGTGACACTGCTTTCAGATCTGGTGATGCTGAGGCCTACAGCACAGCCAGGGCAAACCTGAAAAGAGGGATTAGAAAAGCCAGACACACCTACACCCCCGCCCCTCCTCTGCAAAACCCTGCATTCAGCAGCACCTCTTTTCCTGACGAGCTCAACCATTTTTACGCTCGTTTTGAACATAGCAACAGGCAGCACAATAATACCCTCTCACTGAAAGGTCTCATATTAATTATTTCTTTACATCACAGCAGTATCTAATTCTGCCAAATACTTCCACACATATGTTGGCATCACAACTATGTGATGAAGAAACTTAGACTGCTGAATTTCTCTCTGCCTAAAGTACTGACACTTGGTATTAAAACATGGTTGATATCAAACCTAGGCTGCCCATATTCCTACCATGTACACAGTTTCTACATGGGCTGTTTATTTGTTATATTGCTTTAATGGACCATATTTTACAACTATCTGGCTGTTTCCATTTCAGTTTGATGCAATTTTAGATGTCCTGTCATCAGTCATCGTGCTCTGGCGCTACAGCAATGCAGCAGCTGTTCATTCAGCCCATCGAGAGTACATGTAAGTACAGAGTTTAAAGTTAAAACAAAGGTATACAGGCTTTCATATTTCCAAATATTTACACAGTAACACCTTTTTCTGTAATACTAAAAAGGCTCTTTTATAACACAGATTCACCTGGCAGTTAGGTTTCATTGCAAAGGAACACTGAATTTACTTTACTTTTACTTTTAGACACAGCTAGATTATTCTCAGTTTAATGTGACATGTAGATTTATATTTTAGAACTTTTTCCCCCAAACATCTCCAGAGCCTGTGTGATACTGGGAGTAGTGTTTATCCTGTCCTCGATGTGTATCTTGGGAAAGGCTATCCATGATCTTGCCACCAACCTACTTCCTGAAGTGGTGAGTATATTACAAGGCATTTAGTCAGCAATTACAAGGCATTTAAAAGCAACAGGACACAGGGCGAGTCAAAAAGTCACAGGACACGTCGTGTGCTGCATCGTGGACGTTTCACAAAGGCTGCCAGAACTATTGTTAAGGTTTTTTCATTGGTAGCGCTCTTCATATGACCACTACGTTTCTTGTCGCCCACAGTCCTAGTTTCTTAAAATTTGGCTATTAGGGTTACAACAGTGTTGTGTGAAATTGGTGGTCTTTCTGGGTGATAAGGCAGCTGTGTTCCCCAGGGATCTCAAACACGTAAATCCTCTCTTCTTTTGTCCATTCTTGTCCATCTTCAGTTACCTGTGATGAATAACAGAAGTTTTGAAATATCTGTGTTGTTAATTTTTTAACCACAAGAGATATTGCAAAGCTGATTGTGGCCGTCAATTTGAGACAATTGTGATCTTATTTGATATGCTACCTGACAATCTTCCCATTGTACAACCTTGCCCTTGATTCAATATGATTGCTTTCAAGATGGTGTCTATGATCCACACATAGCGTAAAAGTCAGGTCTTGTCACCTATTACTTGCTGGGGTATTCAGATATGTCATTTTCCCTTTTGTTTCTGAATTAAAAGAGTGTCCTGTGGCTTTTGACTCACTCTATAATAATAATATGATATTATATACTGTGATATTTCAATGCTATAACTGTCTAAATATCTAAAATACAGTGAGCAAAACAAAATTCAGTAGCATTTAGCATTTTCTGTAGCATATAAGGCATAATCCAGACATTTGAGTAGTTTAAAGCAAATCTAGACAACCCAAATCAGAGTAATATATAATATAAAAACCAAAAACAGCAGAGACACAAACTCTAATTATGTAGATTTCATGAGGTTTTGATATAGACTGAACAAAAATATAAATGCAACACTTGTTTTACACTTCTCCTTACTTATAAAAACCCATCTGTGTGCTCACACACAGATGTAATAACAATGTTTGAGAGAAAATCCTTTTGTGTAAATAGAAAAATCTTCAGTTCAGCTTGTGAAAATGGGAGCAAGAACAAGTGTTATGTTTTTTATTTTTGTTCAGTATAAAGAATTACATCATGAACATGGGAAAACCCACTGATTTGATTGAATGGATGCAGGCAAAAAACAGCAAAATAGCATAAGGAAAAGCAAACCTTGTAATTTTAAAACCAATAACCAAACCATTGATTTAATAAATGAACATAACTGACACTGACTTTCAACATTATTTTCTAATGCTTATCTTGTGCACAGAAGTTGTAGTTGTTCATTGGGCTTCAAGTATCTGGTTCTCTACTATCCTGTGTGTGAACTACCTATTGTAGTGGAGAGGCCCTGCCTTATTATTTTACAGTTGGAAATTACACAGAATGATTTGTTAAAAAAGCAGCATCCAGGAAAGTCACTCAGAGAGTCACTCGGAGCATCTCCAGTTATCACAAATGTGCGAAAAAATTATTAAGATGTTAAAAAAGTACCCTTAAGGAAGATCGGAAAGGAATTGTATATTTTAGTCCTAACCTTTTTGATTTGTTTTGTGTTGTCTTGTTGATAAATGCATGGACATTCCTGGAAAAGATTTCATCTTAAAGGAATTATAGTTGCTCTAAAATCTCAGTATTTGCCATCACAGAACTGAAAATAACTTTTGCAAAGGGCACTGACAAAGCTCCATAACATAACAATCCCCCTCCTTTTAGATTTGGAGCTGATTACAGTCTGGATGGTTCTTTGGTGTGGTGCACATTGCATCCAGCTTTTGACCTCTCTGGGTTCTGAGGCATCTAGGATGGTCAATCAAACCGTTGAAATATGTATTAAGGTCAGATGAATCAATATTCCAGGTCTTCTTTGAAAATAATACTGGCTGTGTGCTCTGGAGCACAAATGTGACGGACAATATTAAGTTCTTCGAGTTTCATGCGTCAACAAGACAAACACAAAATAGGTCTGAGCATTCCTTCGAGGAATTCCTTGTTTGAAGAACATTGTTTTTAAGCATTTCAATATTTTTTCACACAACTGTTGACCACTGGACATCCTGTACCCTGTACTTTGCTCCTGCTGCTTTTGTTTCAAATCATGATGATA
>JAUZST010014290.1:0-35302 GCA_034779995.1 Parotocinclus haroldoi
ACCCGGAGTAAACCCACACAGACACGGGGAGGACATGCAGACTCCACACAGAAAGGACCCAGGCCGCTCCACCCTGGAATTGAACCCAGGACCTTTTTGCTGTGCTACCCACCGAGCCACCGTGCTGCCTGACATAAAATTCAAAGTTAATAAAAGGAACCTTGCAAGTTTATTTATTTGCATTTTCCATACCGTCCCAAAATATTCTGACTGGGTTGTAACATCAAGGATTTTGCCTAAAAATAGCAGTGAATATACTGCCTTACTGTGTGAATTGGCTGATAAATAATGCTGCTCTTCCAGTCAACTTAACAAGCAAGTCTCCATTTCTAACAGTTGAAGGATTTGTCGGACAAATATATATCTCATTATGAGGTTTCAAAAGGAAGAGTTGTGCTATATTTCAGCGAGGTAAGTGCAACAAATCTACAGCCTCATACACACATACTGTGCATGTGCATATCTACTTACCTGTACTCAGATATTAACGGACACTTTCTACAGATTCCTGAAATGGGGGAATGTCTTGAGTTTGAGGCCAAGCAGATAGTGCCAATAGGTTTACTGCAACCTGCCCCTGCTACATTCTATGACTATTATGAGCCAGGTCAGAACCTCTTCTCTTTGGGACATTTAGTAATTTTGTAAGAGTGGGACTATGGTGGATTAGCAGTTAAGGTCCTGGACAATGGTTTCAAACTTAGATTTGGTAGGTTAGCAAATCTTACAATGTACAGTCTGAGCAATTTTGGGATAAGGGCATTTGACTTGAAACCTGGACAACCTGGACCATTCAGTACTCAAACCACTTCACTTCCAAAGTCCCTGTTTTATTCCACATGTCAGGGAATATGCAATGCACTGAACACTGGAGCTTGCATTCACTCATGTGGGTCAGTCATGTGCATATTATAGTGTAGCCTTGCACAGTCTGGTCATGTTTGTGAGTTTTTATGCCATTTCTCAATTTACCTCACAGATAGAAGATGCTCTGTTTTGTATGGTGCCCCCAAGAGAAGCAAGATGGTGTCTGTGCTCTGTTCTGGTGAAGTGTGCCAGTGTGCTGAAAGTAGGCTTTATGATTTTTAACTAAAAAACGAGTTTAAAAACATGTTTTGAAACAGTAAACATTCTTAGACAAACTGAAGTCCATCTGACCAATGTAATTAAATGGTCAGGATTCTACAGAAACAGGTTGTAATGGCTTGTGAAGCAGCATCAATTGAAAAAACATTTAAAAAGCTTGTACATAGTACGCTGTTCAGTGATGATGTTCTGTCCAGTGGCGAACAATACTATATCATTGGCTGTCTCAAGCGTTACAGCTGTTGTTTCTGCAATGTTATGGCATGGTAGTATATAAAAGGTTTAATGTGTATGGGAAATTAAACCGTCCAGCACTACTTGAGACTAAATACAAAATTCAAGTTCAGCAAAGACATTTAAGCACGTTTTCTCTGTGCCATTGCTTTTCTTAGTCTTTTCCTTGTCTTTATAGTTGTAAGAAGGAAAGCTAAAAATTTGTAAGCTAGTAAGTCACTTCTTACCTTTTTGTTTGCAGAGGCCTGTTTTAAGGAAAAGAAAGCATCTGAGTCACATATCAGTAAGGAGGACCGTTTCAGGCATGCTTGTTACCAGCCCGTAGCTGATTATGGTTTGTACTTAATTTGAAAAATACTAGTCATTCATTGATTTCCAGAAGCGCGTAATTTAGTTTTGTTTAGGGTCACAGTGAGATAAGACCTAACCAGCAGCATAAAGCACAATGCAGAAACCAACCCTAGACAGGGAATCATTCCATTGCAGGAGATGTGAGATGACAGTGCTAACCCACTGTGTCACTTTTTCACCCTGGAATTTACTAAACAAAAAAGTACTAATGGTTCACAATTTATTAAGACGTTATTGAATGACTTGAACAATTACAATGTGCAATGTGAAAATCACATGGTGTAACTGTGTGGACTGGTGCAGTGCCCAGTGATATCTGGGATAGACTTCAGATGTCCAGTATCCATCCATCCATCCATCCATTATCTTCTGCAGAGCAGCAACCTAAGCAGAGAGGCCCAGACCTCCCTCTCACCAGCCACCTCCACCAGATTTAATGGGGGAATTCTGAGGTGTTCCCAGACCAGCTGGGCGATGTAATCTCCACACAGGTTGGACTTGCCTGAAGCACCTCCCTCAGGAGGCATCCTCTAAACAGGCTGGGTACTCTGAACTGCTGTTTGGCGCATACACACAGACCACAGTCAGAACCCGTTCCCCAACCTGAAGGTGTAGAGGAGCTAATCTCTTGTCTATTGGAAAAAATCCCAAAGTACGAGCGTCAAGCCAAGGGCTATAAGAAATCCCGCACCTGCCCGACGCCTCTCACCATGAGCAACTCCAGTCCAGCCCATCTCAAGGAGATTGGATCCAAAACCCAAGCTGTGTGTTGAGGTGAGCCTGACTATATCTAGCCAGCTTCAGCAGCCAAGGATCGTAATGTTAAGGCCCCCACCTTTGGCTACTGCCCCATTCACAACGCACTGAACCCCTATTACTGCCCCTCCCACAGGTTTTGAGTCCATAGAAGGGGGACTCATGTAGCTCCTTTGGGCTGGGCCTGATCAGGCACCATGAGAAAGTGGCTGAGCACCAGATCCTCGCTGACGAACCCCTCCCGCAGGCCTGGCTCCAGGGTCGGGTTCCAGTAACCTTAATTCGGGCAGGGTACATGGATTCCTGCTCTTCTTTTTCAAAGTTTGAATATTTTACATAAATTATGTATACTGCTAGAAATAAGTGCTTCTAAAAAACTAAATATTGTGCATCTGTTTTACGAGCAGTATTTGACAGTAATAACAGCTATTTGGAACCGGTTTAGAGAGACCTTTTCGTTTTGACTTTCTAATGGGATTGGTTTGTTTTATAGGCTACATTGTCTTTGTGATCTCAGTTGAACACAAGAATAACTTTGAGCTGTACACTACCAACATTACAGAGGTCCTCAAATTTCGTAAGTTTTTATCATTGTTTGAGATTTTCTTTATTTGTTTACTATATGTTTGAATATATCTATGGATAGATTTTATTAAAATAAATGAATTTAGGTCTGAAGATCGGACTGTATATTTGAAATCTAACTTTCTGTCTCTTAGATCGGGATGTCACTGTGGCCCCATATGATATTCGTGTGTTTGCTAAAAGGAAACATTGCAAGGGTCAACTGAAGACAGGAAACAATTATCTAATCATGGGCAATGATGGCTCCACCACAGACTCCAAAGGACAGTGAGTGTAATAAGGCTCCCCAACCTGATGCTGTGATGGATATAACGTGGCATTTATTACATTACATTATTCCTATCTTGTATTTAGTTTTTCATTAGCAGATAATAGTAACAAGCTGTGAGACAGTAAAGAAACACATGCATTTCTTATTTTATTCTTATTCTCTTAGTCAAATTATAAACCATGTGTTAGGTTTGCATACTAAATAATTAAAGTACCGTAGCATGTACTGTTCCCACAATTTGATTGGCTGAGAGATGTTCTAGTTCTAGAATGGCACGAAAATGGCCCTCTGCCCTGCAATATACTGCTAAAGAAAATTAGGGGATGTTTCAAAATGAAATATCCCATAATAATATATCCTCTAATTTTTGTGATCAGTGTATTTCTCCACCGCATGCACACATAACTCAACAAAAATGGCAACCATAGTAAAGAAACATTATAATTATACAAGAACAGGACTTCTAACATTAATTATTATGCTGGCTTTGATTTTTTTTATTAAATTTGGAAGATTTTTTAATGGCCAGCCTGAAACTTCCAATAAGCTAAGTTTTGTTACCCTCACACTTTGTCAGTGAAAATTAATTTACACTCATTTTTCAACTTTTTCAAACATCTGTTATTAAATACCATTCAGATATTACCTTAGCAGTCAGCCTACAAGGACCCAGTTTTATTTGCTGAACGTACAGTATCTTTAACCTTTATCTGTGTTTACTGTCTGTATAATAAACAGTTATTGAGAATTCATGTTCCTCTGTTATGATTGAAAACATAGACTGATGCTGTTTACTATTTTAGCTCATGGAATGTTGATAAACAAAGGTTATTATCCTGTCAATGTCAAAAACGAACAAAAATCAAACAATATGTGGCAATAATAGAACTGTGGCACAAATTGCAATAATACTGATCCCGCAGTGCACCAGTTCCAGTATCTAACATTATAGCACTCCCTCTCAGTTGCTTAATTATCTGTAAACTTCACTCAGTCCAGTGAATGGATAATAATGTCTTCATAATTAGGAATATACAATAGTATATATGTATGTGCTGACTGGGTTGTAGTTTCATGCTGTATTTTAAGTTCACATAAGATAATGTTTTGTTCATATATAATGCATATATAATGCTCATCTATATGAATGCTCATCATTTTTCTTTCCCTCTTTCTCTCCCAGAATGCTGTATCTTTTGGACTCAAGTACATGGATTGAGCAGAAATGGGAGAAAAAATGCCAATCTTCAAAAAACAAGAATTACTGCAAAGGATTCAGAGAATTCTTGAGAACTTATCAAATTAATGGCTGCTCTCAGTAATTCATGCTTTGGCCAAAAAAATACGTTAGAAATTATAGTAGCATTACTAGATCACAGTTTCTTACAATTTAAGCAATTGTGCATTAATAGCCTTGCCCAAGAACCATTTGGCAGAAGTCGGACTTGAACCCTGACCTTCTTATAGAGAGTCCAGTACCTTAAGTGCTAGGCTACCACAGCAGGAAGTCAATAACAAACTGGTTACAAGACTGGGATATATTCATGATATTACTGCAGTGAACACTAGTGACAATTGCTTACATCTCTTAATAATTATAAGGCAATATATGTGCCTTACAACCAATGAACGTTGGTGCAAGCTTTGGCAACAATACATGCATTATTAAACAATATTTGTATCTTGCAAAAGTGGTACTGGATCATTTTTTATTATGAAACAACCTGTAATTAAGAAATGCATATTTACAGATTTTAATCTATTACAAATCAGCTGAAAAAAAACTTGAATTAACTTGAATTTCATGATCTTCTGGTAGTCATAAACTCATCCATTCGTAGAGGTCTTGCATCTCCACAAGCTCATGCTCGTCTACTGATTGGGTCTCACTCAGCATACTATAGTGGGGTGATTCAGATTCCTTGGCAATGCTTATATTTATTTTATTAAAGTCACCCACCCTTTTCCTTCATCACGAGGCATCTAAGAGGAGCCTCTGTGCTGAGAGCAAACTCAAAGTCATCTGTGCATATGGTAAGGGCAACTCAAGGCCACATTCACAGATTACATTTATTCTAAAGAGGGATACCATGACCAATATAATGAAGGGCAGGGGTGGTGTAGAAAGGAGAGAAAGCAGCATGAGCATACACGGAAGAAACGATAAAAGGGTAAACTAAGAGCAGAGTTGGAGTGGGAACAAAACCAAGCTTTATGCACTGATGTTTTTAAACCTCTGAAGGCTGGTCCAATGTCAACAAAGTTGGGGCATTGGCTGTTACTTCATTCAGGGTTGTGGCTGAATGGCTGCCTTGTCTATTTCATCACCAATGAACTTCTCATAATGTTTTTACCAATAAAAAGATAAACAAATATGAATGTTTGGAAATGCATATATATATAATGCAGTTGCAAAAAAGACAATAATCATTTTTAAATATGTGGTACCTGTAAACCTTTAAACATTTTCAAACTGCATGCTTACCACCACGGCCCCCACCAAAAGCAGAAGGGAAGTATAGAAATTATGTGTATGCTTTATAGTATGGCAAAATAAGAGAAACCTGTAACTTTATATTCGTATCAAAGTGACAAGGTGTATACAGCTTCTGAAAGGTGTGTGGTGAAATTTAAAACCCTAGATTAGGAAGAAAATCTTCCACTTTTTTAAGGCGATGAAAGAGGTTGATATCATCTTCTGAGTTTGTCATGCGCATTCAATTCTGTGGTTATTTAGTTATTTAACTTTGAATGATATTTGGACTTTAAACAGTGGACTATTAATTAATTCAGTCTCATCAAACTACACTGATTATATCAAATCTATAGCATGGTCTGGGACATTTATCATAACCCTCAGATCAAGCCCACACCCCGAGGAGTTCTAGAGATTATAGATCTGCCTCTGGAATGGCTGGGAAGATCAGAGATTATAAACACATTTGGAACCAAAATGAAGTGCATGCATTTGTTGACAAACTGGAAATCCTCTGACCATCTTTGCTTTTCAAATACTTTTTTGTGGGTACTGCACCAAAACATAATTATATCAATTACATTAAATATACAATTACTATTCTCATTTATTAACATTACCTAACTAGCCCTAAATTGCCCCATCCCAAATGTAAGAATGTTTTTTTTTAACAAATAAAATTAAGTTGACCAGACAAAACATGAACTACCTTGGGTTCATACTGTCTGCAATTTTAAAAAGTTTTTTTAATTAGCATTTTTCATACTGTACTTACCTTTTCTGATTTGTGGTTGTACATATCCATGACTGCTGAAGGTCTGGCATCATACCAGTAGTAAAAGGCTATGGTCAGGTCAGGCGCAAGAGGGGGTCTCATTCTCGTTGAAGAACGTAAGTCTAATGCAGCATCCTGTGAAGCATATCCAGGTGAGAATTTTTTGGTGAACAGACCACCCATTATGGAGCAGAAGGAGAGGGACAAGACCTCTTTATGTTACAACAAAAATAAGTGAGCCTCCTCACACTTTTTACCATGTAAGGGAAAAGTACTGTTCCTACCAGGTGGGAATTCTTGTGGATGACTATGGTCTTCAGTATTTTCACCTGCTGTTTTCAGTAGAACTGATATTTAGTGACTTCCTGTCCAGTCAGCATTTCAAATAAGAAGACTGTCAGCCATTTTGCCGTACCAGATAAAAAGTTGTGCGCGAAAGCTTGTAATCCTTTTCAAATTTGCTGTCTTTCAACAGATTTATGACCTAAAATAATAAAATGTGATCACCATTTATATAATTGAATGTTTATTAAATGTTACATATCTGTGAGTGGCAAGAGTATCTGAACCTACTAAATACCTTGCATATGTGGGTTTGTTCCTTACTTCACATATGTGGAGTTTGCTTATTCTCAACCATATCCATGTGGGTTTTCTCCCGGATACTCTGCTTTCCTCCCACATTCTAAAGACATGCATTAGGCTAATTGGTTTATTTAACCATGCGTCCTTCATAAATAGCCATTGATAAAACATTAACAAAATTGGTTAACAGTGAGTGAGTACACTACTGAATTTAAAGAACAGTCTTCTATCAAAGTCTAATCTTCACAACATATGTTTGTGGATGTACATCATATCACAGCATATTTCCAGCATGATAATGCATCATGTCACAAAGCAAAAGTCATCTCAAACTGGCTCCATGAATCATGACAATGTTTTCAATAGCCATCTCAGTCACCAGATCAGAATCCAATTGAACACCTTTGATATGCAAACTGTACGTGCACACAAGGAATTCTTCACAAATGTGCACAAATTGTGATCTACTCATGTCAACATGGAGCAGAAATTTCAAAGGAATGTTTCCAACATCTTGTAAAATCCATGGCATAAAGAATTGAGAGTGTTTTAAGATAAAAGGGATTAAATATATAAAAGGGATAAAGATAATACTGATTTCCTACTCAGTATTAATACAGTTCCTAAAAGTGTTCAATGTATGATTGAATAAAGAAGCCCATGAACACCCCTGTGTTATTTTTGGATTTTTTAAAATACCTATGACATTAACATAATCATCTAGGTTTTAATGTTTAATATAACATTACCATAATTATCTGGGTTGTAATGTTTTTAACGACATGTAGTCCTATATTGAATCAATGAAAAAGAGGCCGGTCAGTGAATCTGGACCACACATTAAAAGTAGATTTTATTTATTTCCCCCACCCCTAACCAGCAGTGTACCTCTTGCCCAATTTTTACCCCAACTTTCTCAGTCAGTTGGAGGTATTCAGAGCAGACGGAGGGAGCAACACAGTAGTAAAGAACAGCAGAGAGCTCAAGTAAGTCTCTATTTTAATGAATTACCTTTTGTGTATTGATAAGCTTCGCATGTTTGTATCAGATTGAAAATGTGGACAATATTTGTTTAAAAACAAATAACTGAATTAATAAATTATGTAATCATCATCATTGTTTTGGGATGTTTGTTGAAATATTTTTGTACATTTGGTCACTAAATATGATGTTGTTGTTAAACAGCTGCGACAAAGTAGTAATATATTATATTCAAAATGATAATATTAGTAATATCAATATTATTTCATCCACAGTGTTACTCATGTTAGTCTTTTAGAACTTGCATAGAATTTTGCAGCTTTGCCACATTAAGTATTATCATTCATTGTTCTATTATGTATTTTTTATTTTTGGAACATAATAATAATCACAAGTTGGACCACTAATTTCAAACAAGAAATTAGGCTTGGCAACATGCTGTTCCCCAGAGATTATCTTAGTGTCAAGTCAAAGACTTTACAGTCTTTCAGAGCTTGAGTGGACAGTGAACCTCTGTTAGCGACGCACAGTCCTTCTGCAGGCACATTTTTTTCTAAACATTTAATACTGAGTTCAGTCTTCTCTGTGCAAATTCAAATTTTTGTATGGTATTCACACCGCATTCCTAATTAGACTGTGCATTAAATATGAGTGTATTTATTTGAAATGCTGGGACGTAGATACCAGTATATGACCTAGATATAGGAGAGCATTATAAAAAATGGACATTTAATTTATTCTCTGTTTCTGTGTTCTTCATCAGACCATAGTTTTTTTCTTTTTCAGGTAATACACCAGGCAATGTTGGGTAGCCAGTATCTACGAACAACATAAGAAATCATTATTAATTATTAAGTTATCTTCCCACCTCTTCTCATTATGTTATACTTCCCAGTGTTTCTCTTCTTACTAACTCCTTTACCTTCATTCCAAGCCTCTATTGGTGAAAGGAAAAATAACCAAACTAAACCAACCAATCATGCTAATGCTCTTAATCTTAACACCCCAAAAATAGTTTCCGCTCTGCAGAATATAAAAGCAAAACCTCAAAAACCTTCATCAACGGTCAACAGAACCCTGTCTTCTTCAACCAAGCCTGCTATGACTTCTAGTGTGGAGAGCACTATGGATGACAAACATCCAACAGGCTCTCCTATCACAGTTGTCATCCGAGAAGGCTGTATCCAAACAGACTCCCAGAAAGACACAATCAACACAACCAAAGTGCAGGAAACAGAGTTAAGTCTGAAGCCAGGCTCTCCTCTGGTGATGACACACCACATCAGCGTGTTACCGGGACCTTGCACTGGTGGCTGTGGGACTGAAATAACTGCACTAAAGGACAGACTACATCTCCTTGAAAAGGAGATGTCAGCCTTGAAGAAGAAATGTAAGAAGTCATTTGGTACATTTGAATGCACTTTTAAACAGAAAAATACAGCAATTCTGTATGTAAATGTAGTATGACTGGTGTATGAAATTGCTTGTTACAGTTCTTAATATATCAGGATTTGTGTACTCGAATAGAGCTTAATTCAGTTATAAATCAGTCAAGACAGACTGCTGCTTTCATTTAACAGAAAATGTTTCCATATCTGCAGGCAGCCTTTGTTCAGAAAGACCGTGCCCAAACAACTGTAGCAGCCATGGCAAATGTGAAGATGGGAAATGCATGTGCCACCATGGATTCAGTGGCCTAGACTGCAGTGCTCTTTCATGCCCTTCAAACTGCACCAAGCATGGAAAGTGTGTAAATGGAAAATGCTTGTGTCAGGCTGGTTTCACAGGCATAGACTGCAGCAAAGGTTTGTTACATGATGGATATGCAGTGCTATGACATTTAGAAAATACAATTGTTTTAATGATATTGATCCACTTACAGGTACAAACAAGGACAAGGCCGAAGTCACTGTGGTGTCTCCTGAGAGTAGCAAAACTAATCAAAACACCTCATCCACGAAACAGACAAACAAGACAGATGGGAAAAAGCAAAAGGATAATAAAAAGGTCAATATAGTACCAAGTACTGTCAAACCAGTCACTGAAACCAGAATTGAAAAAGACCAATACAATGGTACAAGTAAAACAAATGACAAAGGGACAAAGAATCAAGCAGTAATTGGAAAAAATGCAGAGACAAAAACTGGTTCAAGAGGACTATTACAAACTGATCGCAACTTAGACACTAACAACGTTAAACAAGAAAGCAAAGTCCTGTCTATGAATCTGAATGTGACTCAAGTCAATGAGAGAAAGATGAATGAAACTATAAAAGGGTTACAGAGCTTAGCAATAGGCACCAACCAATCAACACAGGTTAAAAACACAGACCAATCTATGTCCAATGTGACATCTGCTGGAAATTACAAAAAGGTGGAGAAACAGACAAACGTAACAGCATCGACTGAAAAGGATAAGAAACGACTCCAAGATCAAGAAAAAACAACTTCAGAAAGGCATCTAAATGTAACTGTTTTTTCTGACAAAGACAGGAAGTCAGTCCAGGTCAATGTCACACTTCTTAAAGAAGTAATACAATCTGGAAGGAAAATAGTGGAAAAGCATTTAAATGTATCAGCATTCACTGACAAGGACAAGAAGTTAAACCAAGGCACTGGAACTGCTCTTAACACAGTCCAAGAAACACCTGGAATGAGAAATGTAACAGCTTTTACGGAAAAGGATAAGAAACAACTCCAAAATCAAGGAAAAACAATGTCAGAAAAGCATCTAAATGTGACTGCTTCCACCTACAAAGACAGGAAGTCAACCCAGGGAAATGTCACACTTCTTAAAGAAATAATAATATCTGGAAAGAAAATGGTAGATAAACATTTAAATGGACCTGCTTTAACTGAGACGGATAAGAAGTTACAACAAGGCACTGCGACAGCTCTTAACAAAGCTCAAGAAGCAACCGGATTGAGAAATGTAACAGCTTCAAGTGAAAAGCAGAAGGTAGTCCAGATTGACAAGAAACTAACTCTCAAAGAAGCAACAGCTGAACAGAAAAAAGTGGAAAAACTGGTCAATATAACGGTTTCAGCTGAAAAAATGAATGTCATAGCCAATAAGGTAAATACACCTGGATTTAGAAATGTAACAACTTCTAGTGAGAGAAACAAGAAGTTAGTACAGAAGGAAGTGATAGGTCTCAAAGAAGTAACATCTGGGCAGAAGAAAGCAGAGAAACATCTACATGTTGCAACTTCCAGTGAAAAAGATGAGTTAAACCACATTAACATCACGGTACTTAACGAAAAACCATCTGGAGGCAGAAATTTAACAACTTCCAGTGAGAAAGAGAAAAAGATGATACATGGTGATAAGATGTTAGATCGTAAAGATGTAACATCTGGACAGACAAAAATGGAAAAACATCTAAATGTAACTGCTTCTAGTGAAAAGGACAAACCAATGCTCAATGTTACAGTTCTTAATGAAAAAACAACTGGACCTAGAAATGTAACAACGCATAGTGAGAAACATAAGAAGTTAGGTCATGAAGATGAAATCCCAACTCTCAAAATAACTTCTGGGCAGAAAAAGACTGAAAAAGATTTAAATGCAACTGTTTCTACTGAAAGATACAGTAAGGGCAATTTGACACTTCTCAAACAAGTATTATCAGGACAGAAGAATGTGGAGAAGAAGAATGTAACTGTAACTACTACAATCGGAAAAGTAAACCAGGCCACAACTCTTACTGAAAAAACATTTGGAATGAGAAATATAACAACTTCCAGTAAGAAAGAGAAGATGGTGGTACAGGCTGATGCAACACCAGTCATTAAAAAAGTAACATTTGGACAGAAGAAGGTGGACAAACATTTAAATGTCACTATTTCCAATGAGAAAGTGAATAAATTGCACCAGATCAATGCAACAATCAGTAATGCAAGAACATCTGTAATGAAAAATGCTACAACTTCCAATCAGAAAGAAAAGATGTTAGCACTGATTGATGAGACACCAGCTATAAAAGGGGTAAAATCTGGACAGAAGAAAGTGGAGAAACATCTTAATGTTACTTCATCTAGTGACAATAAGAAGTTAAACCAGGTCAGTGTCACAGCTCTTAATGAGAAAACATCTGGAGTCAGAAATTCTGCAACTTCCAATGAGAAAGAGAATAAATTAATTCAAGACAATAAGACAGTAGATCTTAAAGGAGTAACATATGGACAGAACAATGAAACCGCATCTACTGATAAAGACAAGACGTCAGACTCGGATCATATCACAAATCTTAAACAAGTGACACCTATACAGAAGAGGGTGGAGAAATATCTAAATGTAACTACTTCCACTGAAAAAGACAAAAAGCTAAGCCAGGGCAATGTCACAACTCTAACAGAAAAAACATACGGAATCAGAACTGCAGCAACTTCCAGTAAGAAAGAGAAAAAAACAGTACAAGATGATAAGAATATAGCTGTCAAAAGCATAATATCTGGACAAGAAAAGGTGGAAAAACTTGGAAATCAAACTGTTTCTACAGAAAAAGACAGTTTGTACCAGGGCAACGTCACATCTGTTAATGACAAAACATCAGGGACTTCCAGTGTAAAACATGAAAAAAAAATTACAATGGGGAAAAAAACATTTGTAAATGTTACTGCCATTGTAAAAGTTAAGGGGCAGCACCAGGTTGGTGTGACACCTCTAAAACAAGGTTTACCTGGAAAGACAAAAATAGACAATTCTCTCAAAGTACCATCCAGTAAAAGTGAAGTTGCTTTACTACATAAAAATGAAAAAAATATTAAAGGCGGTACAACTTTAAATAAAACAGAAAAACATGCTGAAAAAGACATAAAGCTCCAGAAAGGCAATGTCACACTTGTAACAGAAGCATCGTCTGAAAAGAGAAAGATAAACACCAGTGACAAACACAAGAATGTTCTGCAAGGTGACAAGGCCAAGTCTCTTAAAGCTACTTATGGAAAAGAAGAGGGAATTGTAGATTCAACAGTTTCAATTCAAGAAGACTGGAAGTTACACCAGAGTCATGAAGAAGATGTAACTACAAACAGAGATCTAAATGCTACCACAGTTTCTGAAAGGCACATGAAAGGAACATTTGGAAAAGAAAAGGAAACATTTGGTGTACACCAAAATATGTCTGAAACTAAATCTAATGGAAACAGAACAACCAAACTAATAGAAATAGGACCCGTGAAAATTCAAAACATAACAGCTACTGGGTTCATTATCACATGGGAAGCCCCTGAGGGATTATTTAGGAATTTTACAGTAATAAGAAGGGAAGTTCTTTTGGGAAGCAATCATGAGATGGGTCCAGAGGAATCACAGAAAAGCCAGGCTGGTAACAAAGAAGTTACCACTCGCAATGGGTTAAAAAATGTAAACCAAACCTCAGCTAAACTTCACCACAGAATGTCCGATAGGAGTGCAGGGAAGTTTTCCCGGATTCTTGCAGGCACTGCTCGCTCCTATCATTTCAAGAACCTCCATCCTCAAACAACATACTCAGTCTCCTTGTATAGCTCTGGGCCCCATGTGCGATCCACAGTTCAACGTTTCTTAGTCTCCACAGGTGAATAATCATTTTTTTATTTCTATCCTTTCTCTATCCTGTCTCTTAAACTGATCATGATTTATACTTTTGAGCCCAAAAACACAAATATGGGAAAATGGTTATGACTCACCTTTTCAATCTCAACTTCCTGGGACAACTGGAAATGCAGTGTGTTACACTTTTATGACTTTTACGAATTGGAGTTTCACTCAGGAAATTACAGTAAACTTTTGATATTATACTTTATATAGTCCAAATCATTGTACATAATACAACAATACTGAGTTTGCACCACTAATAATTCGGTTATTAAAACAATTAAAATAATAGTTCCCTTTGTCTTTATGGGTTTACTTCAGGGTACTCTCCCACAATCCAAAGCTCTGCATTATGTTAATTGGCTGCTCTAATTTGGTCCCGTGTAAAAGTGTCTGACTAGTACCACTGTAACCTTGCTGATGTCAGTGATGCTGATGTGATGTTTAATTAACAACAAACAAACAAACAAAAAAGGATAATACAAAAATAGTAGCACAGGACTGAATACCATTAGCTAGACAGGACTAGTGTCTACAGTACAGTGTGACAACATTCAGCTATCTAGAAGATAAATATCATAGAGATATTTACAATTTTACTATTAAAAATGACAAAACATCTGAATAATATCTAGATACAAACATCAATAGTTTGTATCTAGAAAAGTCAACGACTATATCCAGTCCTAGTTTTCTGTACTGCTGACTTTCTCATTGGATTGCTTATTTATTAACGAGTCATTCCTTCTCTTTTACCAGGTCCTGAACCCCCTGCAGAACTGATATTCAGCAATATTACTGAAACATCTCTGTCTGTGTCTTGGACAAAACCAAAAACCACAGTAACAGGATTCAAAGTCACATATACCAATTTAGCAAATGGTACCGTAGAAGGCTCTGTTACTGCCATTTCCTGTCATGCTCTGAAGCACAAGTAGAATAATAAGTTGATTCAAACTTTTCCCTTTCCAGGGGTGACAGGATCCATGTCTGTAGATTCCAAGCTGTCCCATGTTCTCATTTCCAAACTTTCTGCTGGTTCATCTTATGAAATTTCTGTGAGGTCAGTCATTGAATCAATTGAGAGTGAACCAACCACAGCATCTGTTGTTACAGGTATATGTTCTGTTAAATAATTTACACTACTTCAGCAGAATGTTGATATTAAGGAATAAAATCTGATACTTGTCCCATAACATTTGTATATTATAGTACCTGATGCCCCCACTAACCTTCAGGCAGTGAATGTCACTGACACTAAAGCACTGTTGGTATGGAAACCTTCTAAAGCTAAAGTCGACCATTATATCTTCAGTTATGGCACCACAAAATGTAAGTAACATTTAGAACTGGATATGGTATAACTGGAGTGATTGGTGTGTATCTAATTCATACTCCATTTTTACATAGCTCCTAATGTGACAGTGACAGTTATGTTATCTGGAAAATCTGTTGAACACCAGCTCAAAGACTTACACAGGTCTACCGTCTACACCGTGAAGATAATGAGCCAAATCAACAGCCTGCAGAGTAGCTCGATCTCCACAACATTTACAACAAGTGGTAATTGTTTTTATCCAATTATTATTTAGGTAAAACAATTCAGATTATCGTGGCTCCAACAGTTTGCATGTTTTCCTTCTCGATGCTCTGGGTACTTTCTCCCACATTTAAAATATATGATTGAAGTTTGTGAATTGGTATCTGTGAAATTGTCGCAGTCTGATTTTTCACTATTTACATTTACATTGTTTAACATTGGCAACTTGGCAAAGGTGGGATTTGATCCCTAGACCTATTGGTTCATACTCCAGTATCTTAACCACTAAGCTACCCATGCTGTTGGCTGACCCTGTATTGGATGAAAAATTAATTAATTAATTAAGAGTATCGTCAAGCATTATCCTTACCTTATGAATCAAACAGCAATAATACAACAGGTGAATATTTTGTAAATAAATAAAAAGTTGCCACTGTGAAATATTTAAAGGTGACTAGTGATAGTCTAGGCCTTTTGTGTAGATAGAAAAAGTCTTGGACTTTTGAGTCTAGCTCATGAAAAATGGGAGCAAAAACTGTGAAAAAAAGTGTTGAGTTTATATGTTTGTATAGTATAGTATATGGATCTGGCATGCTTTTTAAGCTTAGTTGTGCAGTGTGTGGCAAAGCTAAGCCTGCTGATATGTGGCTAACATCCAGCTAACATTTCTGTTTTATACCAATCTTATGCAAAGGTGTGTGTAACTATGATCAAATGAATTGTCCTGTTAGTTTTTATTCTGGGGTAGTAGTTTAGTAGTTTATTCAGGCAGTAGTTAAAAAAAATTAATTCTAAAGTAAATTCTTATCTTATTTAACTTTTCTAAATTGTTAAACACTTACAGAGAATAAAAAAGTAGGAATCTTATCATGTTTAGGTTCTGCTTTCAAGACTGGGATTCTCTTTACGGTCTCCAGGTCTGCAAGAGTTTGCTTGCACGAATTTTCGTTCATTGATATTTATATAATAGGACTTTAATTTACTATTTTAATTCTTAAGACTTCAAGCATTAAAGAAAAAAAAACAAACCATGTTGTCAAACCATGCAGTCATGTTCAATGTTTAATTTTTAATACCAAACTAATCTGATGCTGTACAGTAATGAGCATTATCATATAATGTGTGCCTAAAATCATTTACCGTAATCTGACACAGGGGCTCAAACACAGCTTACTGCAACAAGTGCATCATATAGTGAAGTAACAATACAAGTATAGTAAGTTACAATACAAGTTAAGGGTTTTGACACATTTGAAACTTGTTTATTTTTGAAAACCCTAGTTTTGACATGTTTTCCAGGATTAAAGGTTCAGGTGGTGACACCCAACAAAGTCACTTGGAATTCAGCTGTCATTTCATGGAAGGCCCCTCGTTTGGCTTTTAAAAGCTACAGGCTAACGTACCAGCTAGCAGATGAAGTTACGGTAAATAAAATAAGTCAGTATTATAATTATGTTGCATAGGTACAGGTTCATCATTAATGCTGTTGTGCTCACAATTGGTGTACCATGATCTACAAACCCAAATTAGACAAAGTTGGGACTTTATGGAACATGCATATAAGTACACTATGTTTCTTACATTTACTTTGATTTTTAATTACAGAAAGTATAAACCTGATATATTTTATGTTTTGTCTGGTCAACTTCATTTCATTTGTTAATCAAATTTGTTCCTCCATTTCAGGCCTGCAACACATTCTAAAAAAAGTTGAGACGGGGGCAATTTAAATGCAATTAATTAATTTAAAAAAAACTAAAAAACGTTGTGATTTCAAATAGCTTATGTAAGCAGCTGAGTTTTTTAAAGATAAAGATAAGCATAGGATGTCCAGTTATCCAGAAATGCTTAAGAAAATGATTGAAAGCAGTGGAAGATAAGAGAACGATTAGAAGAGATTTGCATATTTCACCATCACCATCACATATGGTGGAAATGTATAATGTTGTCAGATGGATCAAAATTTCATAAAAAATGGATGCAGTGTGCATGGGACCAAAAAACAAAAAGCTCCATCCAGGCTGTTATCAGTAGTAGTCCAAAAGTCAAGCTCTGTCGTCTTATGGAGCTGTGCCCTTTGTCTGACACTTTGTCAATTTCAGTTCTGCCATTTAAAAAAAAAAGGCACCGATTTTGGTTTTTGCAAAATTTGCTTCCTCAGTTCTTTTAGAGTTTTTTGTCAGATGATTATATGGTATATTGAAGTACAATTATAAGCACATACAGTTTTTTTACTTTTTATTGACAATACATCCCGCTTAAGCAAAGCTGAATTTTCATGGCAGGAAGTGACTGTGCCATTAATTGCCATTCATCTGATCACTCTTCACAATCTAGAATAATACAAAATGCCATCATAAAAACTGATGTAGCAAACTTTGTGAAAACCAACATTTGTGCCATTCTCAAAACATTTTCAGAGCAACATATTCTGCCTTTAAGTTGACATCTTTTCCAGAAACATACATGATAAGACAATGCTAAATCATGTGTCACACATTGCGAAGGCATGGATGGGGAATAAGAGAGTACATGCTGCCTGTACCCTCTCATCTGCCTGCAGTCCTGACATGTCCCCAATAGAGAATGTGTGGAGAAATCGGAAATGCAAAAATGTTACAACAACAATCCTGTACTTTTTTGCAGGCAGAATAACACTAAACACTAAATGGCTTGGTATCCTTACCTAAAACATCTGTTAAGTGTGGTGAAATGGAATCCCAACAATATAAAGTGTTAAATGCTTTACTGTCCCAACTTTTTAGAAATGGGTAGTTGAAATGTCAAAATGGATGTTTATTAGCAAATAAAGATGACCAGACAAAACATGAAATATGTTAGATTCATACGGTCTGCAATGATATAAAAACAAGTAAATGTTTTATATGCATTTTCCTGTCCCAACATATTCTGATTTGGGCTTGTAATATAGATATATCTATAAAAATTAATCTGACTTAACTTTATTAGTCTTATGTTTTCTTTTTGCTTGAAAAGGAAGTGATCCTGAATCCAGCTGTGTCCCAATATGAGTTAACCGATCTGGTGGCATCTTCTAACTATATAGTAAAAGTGAATGGAGAGACTGAGGGGCAGTATATCTGTGTTGCCACCACTGCATTCACCACCAGTAAGCTGATTTGTTCTGTACAGTATGACCTCAACTAAGATCATAGCAATGCTAATATAGTCTACAACTTATCTTTCTATAGCACAACTGCCATACCCATTCCCAGCTGATTGCTCCCAAGTGAACTTGAACGGAGTAAAGAAGTCAGGAGAGGCAGAAATTTACCCTGAGG
Organism: Parotocinclus haroldoi; assembly: GCA_034779995.1. Lineage (NCBI taxonomy): Eukaryota > Metazoa > Chordata > Actinopteri > Siluriformes > Loricariidae > Parotocinclus > Parotocinclus haroldoi. Next base: position 18,523 of record JAUZST010014290.1, read on the forward strand.
GTAAAGATGGAGAGCCATTGTGGGTCTACTGTGATATGGAGACAGCTGGAGGAGGCTGGACAGTAGGTTTCATGTTTATGAACACTAGACTAGATATACATGTATATGCAATACCTTCAGACCCTTACTTCATATTTTGTTATGTTTCCTGCCTTTTGCTAAAATAAATAAATATATTTTCCCCATAATTCTGCACCAATGTGAAAACTGAATTTTAAAAATGTTTGCACATTTATAAATATGATATAAGTATAAATAAGTATTCAGACCCTTTGATATGACACTAACTATAGCTCTGTGGAGACCTCCCATTTCTCTTGATCATCTACACTTTGGAATCCATCTTTGTTAACATCAGCTGCAACAAATTCGTGGAGCAAAAACCAAGCCGTGGGGAGAAAAGAACTGGGACAGGATTGTGTGTGGGCACACATCTAGAGAAGGCTACAGAAAATTCTGCTGTGCTGAAAGTTTCCATAGTGGCTCGATGGCTAGCGCTGTGGCTTCACAGAAAGAAGGTTGTGGGCTCAGTTCCAGGCCCAGTGAAGTAATTCCTCGGGTTGGCCCTCTGCCTGGGGTTGTTCCGGCTCTCCTGCAACCTTGTTCAGTATCAGGCCGATAAGAAATTGAATGAGTGTGTGAAAGATCCCATGAGCACAGTAGGAGGTTTCCCATTCATCATGTTTTTGCAAAGTTTGTAAATGCACAAAGAAAAACCTGAATAGAAAAAAGAAAAAGAAAAAACTTCAAAATCTTACAAAATTGTTTTACACTAGGACAAGGTAGAAAAGTTAGAATATTGCTAAATCGTATTGCTATAAAAGGTGAGAGCGTTTTTAGAATAAACAATAACAGGTCAAGCTGTACATCACATGATTCCATTTCACCTGGTCAGAAAAAAACAAAATCTTAAAATTATAATGCACTTGTTTATGTTGAAAGTAAAATGAACGAATGAAAAGGTGGTTGTGTTAAAGACAGCTGTCTTATGTGCACTGCAGAGCGAATCAACACAGCCTAAATAGGCACAAATTTCAGCCCTCATTAGATGCACCACTGTTCGTCCTGTTGGCTGCAAATGGCTGCAAAGATTATGCTGCTAGGAGAAAGAAAATTTCTCTATTTGCTTGTTTCATTGCCTTCTGTAATTTTGGTAGCCTACGGCATTTAAAGTTCATTTGCATAACTTCACGTGCCGCATCGTGGACTATTTGTAAAGGCTGACAAATCCATTGTTCAGGTTTCTTTGTTAGTGGTCTTCAGACGACTGCTATATGGCTTGTCTTCCACAGTCCCGGTTTCTCATAATGTGAAATTGGGTCTTTCTGGGTGTCAGTTGTTTACCTAAGAGTTGATAACTTTTGAACCACAAGAGATATTGTAAGTCTGAAAGACAGTTCTGGTCTTCTTTGATATGCTACATGATCAATCATCTAAAAGATAGACCCTTTCACCCATTACTTGCTGGGGTATTCGGATGTCATTTTCCCTTTTGTTTCTGAAAGTGTACTGTGACTTTTGACACACCCTGTATATGGATGGAAACCTGGTTAGTGGCCACAATAATCATTAAATTGAAAGAAACAAAGACACCCAACATTGAACACCCAATGCTTACTTTTTAGGGTCAGTCATTACTGCAGCAGTTTACTAGTCTTGACTTTATGACAGAGTGAGCCATAAAATGTGAAAAAATCTATCTATCTATCTATCTATCTATCTATCTATCTATCGATGTATTAATCGATCTATCAATCGATCCAATGATCCATCCATCCATCCATATAGATACATAGATATATAAGATACAATGTGTTCCTCTGTACATTTGGTAAGAGTATATATGTATTTTCATAGGTGTTCCAGAGAAGAGTTGATGGATCTACTGATTTTTTCAGAGGTTGGAAAGATTACAGCAAAGGATTTGGAGATCTGAATGCTGAATTTTGGCTTGGTAAGATTCAAGAGAGGTATTTCATAGGCATCAAGGGATTATGCTGCAGAATTTACCTTAATTTCTCATCGTCTTCAGGAAATGACCTCCTTCACACTCTGACGAGCATGGTACCAATGAGCCTGCACATTGATTTGCGTTCAGGAAATGACACAGTCTATGCCCATTATTCTAACTTCACTGTGGGATCCGAGGTCAATCACTATACCATTGAAGTGTCTGGATACTCCGGAAATGCTGGTAAGGCATCTTAAGAGAACTAGCATACAATATTATATCTTGCTTCTGTGAACAATGACACTGTTTGCATACATTTGCAGGGAATTCCATGAGCTACCACAATGGTCGTCCATTCTCAACGAAGGATAAAGACCCTAGCTCCATCAGTGTCCACTGTGCCAAGTCCTACATGGGAGGCTGGTGGTACAAGAACTGCTACAAAGCCAATCTTAATGGACTCTATGCAACCTTCTCTCAGGACCAGGTATAAAACAAACGTGAATTTAAAAAGCTTACATTTACAGTTTTTATCAGACGTGCTTATTCACAGTAAATTGAAGGTCAACAGTGTTGTGTGAGTGCCGAGCAGTGGCAGCTTGACTACATAAGGGCTTTAACTATATGAATGAATAGTCTGGTACCATTTGCATGGCATTACTACTGCACATTAATGTATGAGCAAGATTGCACTGAAAGAATACATTTATTTCATCAAGTATAAAGCTTAAATGTGATTATGTGATTATACTACAACACCTTTAGTCTGTGGTTAACTGGAACAAATGGCAGGTTAATTTGAGGTTAGGAAGTCACCTTGAGCTTTTTATTTGTACTTGTCAGGGAGTGGTGTGGATTGACTGGAAGGGCAAGGATGTCTCCCTCCCATTTACCGAGATGAAGCTGAGGCCTAACTCACTGAATCACATGACCCTCATGACCCAAGGCTAAATCACTCCAGTGAAGAGGGGCCACTCCTGAAAATACACTGTACAACTTTCAGCACAATCACATTCTACACCATGATTGTACATAACTTTAAGTAACATATACAGTATATCTATAATGTGTTTGATATCAGCATTCTCTAGACTTGATGATTCTAACTAGCATGTTTTCCAAGACACTGTGACTATGTAAATCTCATCTATGTTAATAAATACTGAATATTTAGCATTTTGACATAATTTGTTTTAACCAGGTACGTTTTGATATATAACCTGTGTGCCACTTGATCTATTTTTTAAGACTGTCAAAAGTTGATTATTTAAATAATCTCAGAAGTGTTCCCAAATTTTACATTACATAACCTGTATGCACTGTTACAGTTTGTCTAGCAGAACTGAATGAAGACATTGTTTAAAGCTACAAAAGAAAGTGCAAATAAAGTCTTCTTTACACAAGGTTGTTGTATCAACGTTTCTATATTCACAAATGCCAGTACTATAGAGCATAGTAGAAATTATTAATAAGATAAGTCAATTCCTATACATGTATATAAACTGAGATCTCCAAGTAAGTATTGTATTATGGCTGGTAATTTTCCAGCTAGCATTTTAGTAACTTAGGCCTGCCTGATTTAACAGCTGTGGTGTAAGACTTTAGGGATTTGGGTTTGGCTAGAAACAAAATTCCACTGACATTGACACTGAACTTCTTTGATTTGCTTAAGACTACATTGCCATGTGTTCACGATTTATGCTGAATCACTGTGCTATATGCAATGAATGGCTTCATTTAGCTAAGACTTGTGATAATATGGCAGCATGAAACTCGGCCGTTAACATTGTACATTATTTTGTACAGAAACGCAGTGTATATTTTCAATCTGCATGTTCATTCATAAGCTGGAAGCACAACCATTCAAATTTGGAGACATTGTATATTTCAGTAAAGTAGAAAATGAATCTTAACTTTAAATAAACTTTAACCAACTGTATCAAGTAACACACAGACATTCATTGTGTTAACTTTGCACGACATTGAGCTGAAGGTCAAATCAATATTTACCCATCCTTGATCGACAAAAGGATGGACAGAAAGCACTAAACAGTGAAGATAAATGGAAAAAAGATGCTTAAATATGCCGGCAGTCTCAGATGCAAAGGAGACACTAAGTCCATGTATGTATTAATGCTAACCGTGGGAGCAGCTGCATTGCTGTTCATTCTGTTCATATTAGTCAATCTACAAAGAAATGCAGATGGAAAAGCAAGCCATCATTCTAAAGGTAAGGACATTTCTTAGTTAAATGTCAATCAGTATCTGTTCATCACCTATTTTATAACTTACTGGGAGATAGATAGTGTAATTGATTAAGATAGAATGTTGCAGACAGTGAGACACCGGACCAGAATTCATTAACTGAATAATTTGGATAATTTATCATGCAAACACTGTGTTTTTATATGTAGCATCTATGAGGCATTTATAATAGCATAATTGTATTAAGTTAAAATCATTAAAAATTATTAACATTTATTAAAAAACAAGTATAAACAAGATGCTTGAGTAGCAAACTTTGCATGTCGTTAGTCAGGTCATGCAACATCAGAAATTTATCCACCTTATTATAAAGTGCAGTAGAAAGACCTGCTTATTTTACTGCTCATTAATATGCAATATGATGTAGACTAAAATTAGTGCATGTTAATGAGCACTCAGGTATGACATGTAATTTAAAATATTCTAGCTGTGAGTCTGTCATTTAATGTACTTCTCTGTACAGTGAATGTGGTGCCAAAGCAGAATTACGCAGATAGCTGCCAAATTGCTATTGGGAGCTTTATACTATATACTATATATTTTTACATAACGTATGGTTTTATTTCTCTAGCCACAGCCTGGAAACCTCTGCATTCCCTCTCTCTGCTGTTTCCTCGCTCCCTTACTCCATCACTCCCTGGACCACCCACTGTTCCCCTACTGGGAAACATTTTTGAGCTTAGTCAAGACCATCTGCCCATATATCTGACTGGACTGGCTCGCCAATATGGAAACATCTACCGCCTCCGCTGTGGCAGCAACAGTTAGTTATTCAGATTTTCAATTTGCACAATTTCATTTTGAGTTACACATATAAAAGAAAGATATAGAATGCATATGAAATAGTCAGTTTGTTTTTATGATGTCAAAATCTGTGGAAAACCTTTCCAGTTTTATTTAAACATTCTGCCTTACAACATTCAAGTAACACAACAAAACAACTTCTGAAAGTTCACTAAAAAACATGAAAACAACGCAAAACTGCATTACATGGTTGTAAAAGTCAAAGTGAAATGAAATGTATTTATAGGGCACGTTTTACAATGGATTACGGTCTCAAAGTAGGAAATCAAAAACTCCCTACATTATAGGAAAGAAACCTTGGAGGACCAAGACTTAGAAAGTGACCCAACCGGATATAATAATTTCTTAAATCTGAAGGCACTGTAACTGCAACTACAGCATTTACAACTGAAATTCTACATTTTTTAAATCATTTTCTCATTCACACAGCCATGGTGATTCTGAACAGCAGTGAAGTTATTCGTGAAGCACTGGTCAAAAAGTGGTCTGACTTTGCAGGAAGACCATTGTCCTACACTGGTAAATTCATAAACCTTTGTTAGTCTGCATTGGCATTTTACATTTATACATGATTCATTCCTTTTTCTTCTGTCCTTTAATCCCCATTTCCACTGACCACCCCAATGTCAGCTGATAAAGTGTCAGGTGGAGGAATCTCCATCTCCCTGGGGGATTACAGTGAGGAATGGAAGGCTCATCGTCGCCTGGTTCACAGTGCCTTGCAGCGCTGTGTTTCAGAGTCGTTGCATCATCTAATAGAAAAGCAAGCACTACACCTCAAACAGGTACAGAATGCACCTCCATGCGTGGCTGATTCAGACCGAGAGCTGCAAAAATTCCAAATCTTTTTTTTTTTGCTCATTAATTTGTGTGCATGAATCAATTAACTAAATATCTAAAGTGCCATACTTAAAGTTTTTTGGTCTGCAACAGGTGATGCTAAACTACAATGGAAGGCCAGTGGATCTGTCTGAAGACTTCACTGTAGCAGCAAGTAACATCATTACCACGCTAGCCTTTGGAAAAACAGTAAAACTCCAACAACTCTTTTCAATATCTGCTTTCATGTCAGGTGTAATTGTAACCTAAGCAATTATCTTCTCTTGTGATTTGTCACAGTATGAGAAGAGCTCAAAGCAGCTGCAGGAGTTACACAGATGTCTGAATGAGATTGTGTCTTTATGGGGTTCACCATGGATCTCAGCTCTGGATGCTTTCTCTTGGCTTAGGGTAAACACAATAGTATTAGTGTACTCAAAACATGGCAGAGCGTCCAAGTTGCACACTGGTTGTATCATATGACCTTGGTTGGTTGTAATTCACTCTTATTTCTTTAAGTGAGGTTTGTGTATCGCCTCTTTGTCCCTCATGGTCCTGGTTGTCTTAAGTTGAGATGGGGATTGGGTGGTGCATCAATTCCAATGTGCTACCCCACCACCACGGAGACATGGGTTTGAGCAATGGTGGGGTCTTCTCAGTGGGTCAGGCATTACACAGATATGATCGGTCAAGTCTGAGGGAAAGGGTGTACACAGAGACCCTCACATGGAGTTACAGTAGTGACCAGTGCTTGGCCTTATTATGATGGACAGGCTTTCCATACAGAGATCACTGACCAGGTTCTAGACCATACCATTCCTGCAACCATGAACCGGATTAAGCCAAGTTACATAAAAACATAAATGAGCAAACAATCAATCAATAATCTGAGCTAATAAGATGCTTATAAAAAATCTGGTTGTTAATGACATTTGATTTACCATACTATAAACTATTACTATTAACTGGTTGTTGGAAACATAAAATGGAAGAAAATATAAACCGTATAAATTCTGCTCTATACTGTATTAGTAAATCATTTTTTGAAGTTTATTTACATGTGTGGTCAGTTGCTATTCTGGTTTAATTCTTGTTACAGAGCTTGCCAAATCCCCCCTTCACCCGTCTCATGAGAGAGGTAGCTAAACGAGACAAGCTCATCAAAGCCCACTTGGACGAGTACACGGTAGTACAATCTAACTGTGTTGTTATGGACATAAGCAGACAGTTCCATGAATGTACTCTAAAAATGTTTCACCACTGCAGAAAATGGACTGTAAAGAAAGGCAAGCTCATGCTGGATCACTTCTAAATAATTTCAGATCTCCAGAGGGAACAGAGCACAAGAAAGTGAGCAGGTTTTTAATCATTTAATACAAGATTAATAAATTGATTATTATTACATTAGACCGCTGTACCTTGCAAAATAATTTTGGGTTTGTTTAGAATAAAAAGATATCTGTGCTTGTGCTTATTTCCATACATTTTATATTCTAAAGAGACAGAAACCCATGACAGACACCCATGTGCACATGACTACAGTGGACCTGCTCATAGGAGGAACAGAGACTACAACTGCCTGGCTCAACTGGTGCATTGCCTTCCTCTTACACAGACCAGAGGTGAACACAGACAGTGAGGCTGCAACCATAAATGCCTAGCTAACTTTTATCTGAATCAAATGTTATTTTTGGTAGAACAAAACGAAAATTAAGTACCGATACCTACTCTATCTGACTTAACCTCTCAATACATATAGTAGGTGCTTATAAAGCCTGATATTTATATCATTTACCAAGGACCCTGGCTTTTTGACTTATAGCTGATAATAGTCAAGATGGTTGACTCTTTTTGTCTTTGGTCCAGAGCACACAGTGTCCATTTATTTTGACTCCTCTGGGCTCACAGGCATCCGGGATGGACCATCACACAGAGGAAACGTGTATTGTGGTCAGATGAATCAATATTTAAGGTTTACATTAAATTGGATGTCATTAGGCAAGTTGTACAACTAAAATCAGTCGGCAAAAAACAAACTATTACAAACAACAACTGAACAGTCTGTCACATGCACTTTCTTAGGACTGCTGTTGACCTGTTTTAACTTGCTTCTTTGTGTATGCCTGGACAATGTTGTTGTGTTCTTAAGGATGGTTTTGCTTTTAATGCTAAATTAAACGTGTGTATTGATCAAATTCCCTGTCAGTGTCCCCACTATTCATGAGACCACTCGAAATTCTGGAAACCTTTTTGCTACTGTTCATCCCAATGAGAAATAATCCCAAAGCGTGGACATGCTGCTGGCTTCATTTATCTACATTACATGCAAACACGTCAGTAACTGCTTCATGGATTTGATGCATTTTGGAGCTGATACTATCGATACTATCATGGAATAGAAAGAAATAGAAACAGAAAGAGCTTTGTATTTCACATTTGTAATTTTTTCCACTTTTATAATATTGTTTTTTAATTGTGACTTCAAAAATGACTTCAGTAATAATCATTGGTACCTGTTAGGTCTAAAAGAATGAACAGATGAATAAAATCTTACATTTACATCATTTACGGCCTTATCCAAAACAACTTACAATTCATACTGTCTTAAAATCCAAGCAATTGTGGGTTAAGGGCCTTGCTCAGGGACCCAACTGTGGCAGCTTGGCAGAGGAGAGATTTGAACCCTGGACCTTCTGGTCCATAGTCCAGAAGACTTGGAGTGAAGTGAAACTAGAATAACTTCATTCTTCATACTCATTTATCTCTATCTAGGTACAGACCCGAGTGCATGAGGAACTCAGCAGTGTGCTGAATGGTCAGTACCCTCGCTATAGTGACAGGCATAATCTCCCGTACCTCTGTGCAGTGATCAATGAGGTGTTGAGACTGCGGCCAGTGGCTCCACTTGCTGTGCCGCACAAGGCTTTTAGAGACAGCTGGTAACTTTTTTTCAGTTTCAATGACTGAAGATGTAATCCTTTTCAGCTCTTCGTTCCTGTCCTAAATGAGTAAAATAATCTTTTCAGCATTGCAGGATACTTCATCCCCAAAAACACAATTGTTATTCCAAATTTATTTGGAGCGCACCATGATCCAGAGGTTTGGACTGATCCATACAGCTTCAGACCAGGTACAGATCTCTTATCACATAGCAAACATAATATCCCATGTAAGATTAGATAAAATGCTCAGTAATGCTGACACGGCATCTTCTTTATTTCAGAGCGCTTTTTGGAGGGAGGTACAGGTTCACTAAGGGCCCTGATGCCTTTTGGAGGAGGTGCTAGGCTGTGTCTTGGGGAGTCAGTTGCCAAAATGGAGATCTTTCTTTTCATTGCCTACCTTTTACGGGACTTCCAGTTTCTGCCTGCCAACCCTGAGGAGTTGCCTGATCTGCGGGGTGTGGCTAGCGTGGTCCTAAAGGCCAAATCATACAAAGTCATAGCTCGTCCTAGAGCACAATAAATTATACTATTTCAAATACAAGTATGCACAGTTCAATGCCCAATCAACATTTGTTCTCTTTAACAGCTGAGCTCTTAAGAATTACAATATGAATTGTTCTTGTACAACCCATGACAAACATTATGGAATCACCACACATCACTTGGATCTTCACCATTGAACACTTTGCTGCTCAATCTCCGATTCAGTTCTCTCAAATCAACAGCTTGAATTGTCGGCTTAATCTGGTTACTCTTATTTCTATTGCTGGGTTAGCTGTATAAAAGTTTCATTTTTTCAATTAATATCTAAGCCACCCAAAGAGGCTGGGTCCCTTCTTCACAGCATTTAGGGACTTTTCCTTGCTACTGATTACTTTCATCTCCCAATATTCGTCTTCCACAGTCCATGATTGCTGTACTTTAGCCCACTGTAATCTTGTTCTTTTCACTTTTAATGATGACTTTCTTTTGGCATTTCTGTATGTAAATCCTCATTATTTTATTAGATTTCTTATAGTTTGTTCACAGACATTCTTTTAATTTATTTTGTTGGGCATTTTCTGTTTTAAAGACTGATTTAAGTTTTCTACCTGTATGCTTCAGAATTTTCAATTTGCTTGTATCTGATCCAGATTTTAGACAAAGATGACGGGGAACAACCAACATCTTTTGTGACATTCTGTGATCATTTACCTTCTTTGAGAAGTTTTAGAATGATCTTATTTGTTTCTACTGACATCTCTCATGTTGGAGCCATGATTCAGGTCAAGTGATTCCATACTTTTTTCCTCAGAATTGAATAATTCCATATTTTTCCTCTACTTGATCTAAAACAGCAATATTGACCAACTACTTCAATTGTATTTTTATTCTCTTTTTAATTGTTTCTAAATGCCAGAAGGTTGACTTATCATATATTGATTATTATTTTGATAAATAATTTTGATAAATAGTTGATTCCATACTGTTTGTCAGGGGTTGTATGAATGGCATCTTGTAGGCAGCATTCTCTGAGCAACTCCAAGTTCAAAGGTAACAGACCAAAAACCTCAAAAAAGCAAGACAGTAGAAAGGAAAAACTCCCTTAAAATATAAGAAGAAACTCTTTGGGTGGCCTGGCACATAATTAAAATTAATCCATTGTGCTCAAATCACAACTATATATTACTGGAGTTCTTAATTATTCAATCAAGTCTTTGATATTGTCCATATGGACATCTGGACATTTCCATCGCATCTAGCCATCTATTCCACATATGGTTCCTGTTAGGTTAGATGATTAGAATAGAGACCCTTATCTCACAGGAGATAGGATTCTTCCTTATTACCAGATAGATGAGATTGTAATACATAAAGGCCATATGTTTTGCCACACAACCAACCTATATAAGCAGATAGTTCTAGTCAATATGCTAGAGGAGTTTCCAGTTGGCTTCAAATCCTCTGTCAACCATGTGTGCTTGATATCATGCTGTTCTTCTTTGTAATAAATCTGTTTTTACACAAGTAAGATGGTGTCAGCAGAGATTCCATCATCTTTACATCATCGCTTAATTAAAATACTTGCTAGTCAAGCTGATTGCAGCATACCAGTGTGCAAAATAAATCATATGCATATTAATATTGTTAGTATGTTTTGGTTTTGAAATATTTGTTGTTGTTTTTGTTTTGTGACAAAAAAAAGATACCGGCCTCCATTGCCAGTCAGGACACAAACTGATTTGTTTTCAAAGTCAAGTCAAGTGAAGTAAAATGTATTTATATAGAGTTTTTTACAATGGTGAATTGTCTTAAAGCAGCTTTACAATATTATATTATCTTAAAAGGCCAATCCCAAATTGACCAAGCCCAGAGCGACAGTGGTAAGAAAAAACTCCCTGAAAGTAGAAGGGAGGACCGAGACTCAAAAAGTGACCCATCCTCCATGGGTGGCCTAAATGTTACTTAAATAAATATTTAAAGTATATTAAAGTAATAGTAAAATTAGGTAAAATTAAATAAATAATAAAATGTAACTCAATAATAATATTTAAATTTAAAAAATATAAATAAATAACAAAATAAATGTTTTAATCAGTCCTCCTAGGAGGCACATCGTTTCTTAGTGACTAAATGATGGAGAGAGTTACTGCACTCTGGTGGGACTGGGTTCTGTTAATGAAAATGTTTGAATTAATGTTTGGATGAATTAGTGTTTCGTTGTAATTTGTTCCTGATTCGTACCATTGTTACGTTATTCAACAGAAAAAGTCAAAACAGCTTTACAACAGTGCTATACAACTCCCAACCACAAGGGGCAGATGTACAAAGCTTCCAAGCAGTTATTGGCTGAATAGCAAATGACTCCCTAAAGAGTGCACTGTGTAGGGTGTGAATGGTGGCTTAAGCGGTATTCATACTGCACTAGAGAACTGTTTGGGACGTAACCACTGTTTTAGAGATAGTCACAGACATGGACAGTGTATAAGGTACAAGTTTTATACCCTGTTAAAACTTCGGTTTCGTTAATAATTATTTATATAGGTGGTGTGTATTTGTCAGTACTTAATGTAAAACTGGCTGTTTAAAATGCAGCATGATTTGAATGTATGTTGTTTAGTGTTGTCTTAACGATGATCTTAGCGCTACTAACCACAGTTTAAATAGTACAGAGACGTTCTGATAAGATAAGATAAGATAAGATGTATTTACACGTAGAAGGGTATTCAAAACTTAACATTATCATTGGTTATAGTGCAGAAAAAACAACAAAAGTATTTTTTTTTTTAGTTTTTCTAAAATAACACACCATTTGTGGATTAATAGCGTACCCAACAGGGGTCACTAGTGTAATGTGCAGCCTCTCCTCCCTCAGACACATCGACTCTGTTATGAACCCGTGTTCCTGCAGTAAAGTGCTGCTACCAGTAATTCTGCAGCAATTCTCCAGCTTATTTAAGGTTTCTTTAATGTGTTGTTTCGATACACTTGATTCCCTTGTCATGTTTTACAGTAACAACTTTTTTGATCCATTTCACAGGTCCCATATGGATATTGTAAAGAAATCGATTACAGTGTCTGTAAACATCACTTTGTTACTCTCAGCTCTGCATGCTACTCGTCACCTGTTCAAGGTAAAACAACCTGGCTCTTGGAAGAAAAGTTATCAGGTCAAAAAAAGCAGACTTGTCATTCTGTTTGCATAATTATTTTTTTTGGGCATCAATAAGTTTGGAATGGCTGCTGTGTAACTGAGATGCATATGGATAATTATAAGGCTTTTCTAAATATTAATGTTTAGTGATAGCAAAGCCGGCAGGACTGGTTGAACACTTAGTAATAGTTGAAAAATGCAAATTGAATTAAGTGCAGTTTGTCTTTACATTGACTTAATTGCAGTCATTCCATTAGTTAATAAACCTCTAAATCTGTTCCTGCATCCCACAGCAAGTTGGAATGGGGCAATTTAGAGACTTTTAGGAGCAAAGTGGGCAGATGATCTCAAGTTTGTCGACAGATGTACAGTACAGTACAGAATTTTTCCACCTACAAAGAATGTAATTTTTTATCGTAGATACACTTTTAACTGTGAGAGACAGAATGGGAAAAAATTACTTTGTATTTGATACAGTAGAAAAACAGAATTGAATATTTTGATACAGAAACCTTTTTTTTCAGAACCTTTGTTTGATCTTCTCCAGATCTTTCGTTTTTCTGGGTTGTTGTTGGGCAAAACTGACTACCCAGTCACGACCCATCTTCAACGCTTTTACTGAGGGAAGGAGATTGTTGGCCAAAATCCCATAATACAGTGCAGTACTCCTGTCCCCTTTGCAGAAAAGCACCCCCAAAGTATGATGTTTCCACCTCCATGCTTCACGGTTGGGACAGTGTTTTTGGGGTTGTACTCATCCTTCTTTTCCCTATTAAAACACAGTGATTGGAGTTCATATAAAAATAATTTTGCCAGAAGTTGTTGCTTTCTCACCAAGCTAGTTTGCTATTGTTCTGTAGCCCATCCCAGCCTTGTGCAGGTCTATAGTTTTGTTCCAGGTGTTCTTAGACAGTTCTTTGGTCTTGGGCGTGGTGGGAGAGCTGGATTGTGATTAATTAAGTGTGTGTACAGGTGTTTTTTATACAGGTAACAAGTTAAAACAGGTGCAGGTAATACATGTAAGTAGTGCAGAATAGGAGAGAAACTAACAGGTCTGTCAGAGCAAGAATTCCTGTCAAATTCTCATTTCATGCAAAAAAATGCACATTTAAAAATCATACGATCTTTAAATCATTAATCATAAAACAGACCTCTCCTTACTTTGTAGGTGGAAAAACTATAAAACCGACAGTGTATCAAATACTAATTTTCCCCACTGTATGAGAAAAGTATTGTAATGTTTAAAAGCAATGTTTCTCAAAGAAAGATTGGAAGGGAATTGCATCTTTCTCCCTCTAAAGAGCATAATATAACATCTATTTGAGATATACTTAAAATACGTAAGCATGTACTCAAGATTAATTATGTGTTTCTGCATTATTATTCAGAGAAAGTAGTCTAACCTAATTCTGCCAGTAGCATTTTAAACCACTATGCAATTCTTTGCCAAAGGTCAGGTGATACCACTGATCGCAACTTTTGTTTTGGATCACTGCCATCTTCTTTTATTCAGCTTCAGGTGACACATTTTTGGTCAGATCTCCTGATACGACTCTGAATTCATTATTCCTTTGGTCGTTGCCCCATCTATGTATTTACGGGGTCAAACCTCAAAAAGGACCTACCCCCCTTCATTGGCTTAGATGCAATAACTGCAGTAATAGTAATATTAATTAAATTGGTAATATAAAATTGTGTGATCTTTATCAGAGACACACTCATACAGATTTTTTTCCTATTTGTGAACGGATGAATTAAGGGCTATAGAAATGGGTTTGCATCCTTTTGGCGCTTCATTTATTCTTCAACTGTCTCCTGGAATTGAATGCTAATTGGGGTGTGGTTTAGATGATCTGTAGTAGGACGTTTACAAGATCCAGATCCTTACTTTTCTCAAATGTCAGTATATTCAATGGAGACATGTAAAGTGTAAATGTTTGCATTGTGTACATAGACAAAACAGTTGTTTAGTATTGTGATGTATGTGATAATCTGACTGCATTTTGGGCATAAACAATGCATACATTTGACTTCAGTAATGACAATTTGCATTTTAACAACTGAGTCGTATTTAATTTTAATACAAGGATCTCTTATCTCTGTGCCTTACAGGACCACCGAGCTGCATCAGTGGGCTTTTTTCTCACTGCATGCTCTTCTGCCTTGGCAGTTCTCCCAATTCCATGCCCTGTCCTGCTCCAAGTTCAGAAAGATCTTGAATGGGCGGGTGAGACTCTAGGCCCTGCCTTGTCTGCATTTGCATTCTTGTGGCTTAGTGAAGATCACCTCACTGCCCATGTGCTCCTGGTGGGCTCCACACTTCTTTCTGTGCTTGCCGATTGGCTGACTGACGATGGCTTAGTGATTATGACGCGTTGCCTATCCTTATCTGCACTCTCCTGTTCCTTGACAGTATGTCTGTTTGCTGCTAATGGCACTGGCATGTTGGGTAGCGTGGCCCTCAGCCTTCCAACCTTTGTGGCCCCCAGGATCAGAGGAGGTAACATGGCTTCACTGATCTCTTCACAGGCTAGTAGAGGGGTAATGGAGTGCCTTGGGAAAGCAGTCATGGCTTTAGGGTGTTGGACAACAAAAATAGCTCTAGATAAATTCCTGCTCGATCTGAAGCGCTGGGACTGAAATGATTGAGATACCTCAAGTAGGCTGACCAGGAAATTAAAAGAGCTTTTCAATTCTTTTAGAATATGCATGGTTCTATTACATGTAAACTATTAATATATGAACCAGGAAATCTATGCAAAATGTGGTTACAGCCTTAGGACTGGAGAACACAAATGGTACACAAATTTTATTCAGCTTTTGTTTTATTCAAACACAAAGATCATTCAGTTAGCTGCATCTGTTATGTCCTTGTCTAAGTTGATGAGGCCAATTTTCACACTAGTAAGCAACTCAACTCCATTTTGTGCCACTTTATCGACTCTACATGATCATTTTGTATTTCTGTTATTTTATTTGATTGTTTCTGTTTTTCTCATTCAGCATTTAATCACAGATACCCATTGTGCCTGTGTGACTGATCGTTCCTTGTGTTGTATGGCTTTTAACAGCCATTGTGTAAGTGGCTTATGTTCATTGTGTAATGGCAATCGTCTAAAACATCCCCTGTTCTCAGTGCTTCTTCCTGTCTTGGGCTCAACAGTATAGAAGGAGGGCCAGTTTGGGCCAAAAGTCTGATATCAGTCAAAATACATGTACTTGTTTGGATCTTTGAAAAGAATGAATTTTACTATAGCAGGATAATGTCTAAATGCACACCTCAAATCTTTGCAACTACTTGAAGACCAAAGAAGATGGAGGGCTGGCTGTCACTGATTTTCTCCACATTCACCTGATCTAAAGCCTATAGAGCATTAATGTGAGAACTTGAAGAAAGAGAGGCAAGTGTATTTATTCATTTATAACAAGGTGCTCTTTGGAATATTGTGAAGCCATGCTGGGATAAAGATGGAGCATCAGATTTTACACAAACTTGTCCATGCCAGCTCAAGTGCATGCTGAGGAACATACTTATGAAGTCTGACATTAATAAAGTTTCAACATTTCATTGAAATTGTTTTGTTGATTGTGATATGGGTTGAATCTGTACACACACAGTGGAGGAAATAATTATTTGATCACTTACTGATTTTGTAAGTTTGCCCACTTACAGAGATATGAACAGTCTATAGTTTTAAGGGTAGGTTTATTTCAACAGTGAGACATAGATTATCTAAAAGAAAATCCAGAAAATTTTAGGAGTGTCTAACTGGTCTGTAGGAGCCAAAACTGTTAATGTTTGGTAGGGGATTGAATACTTATTTCTCAAAAAATGCAAATACATTTATATATTTTAAACAATGTAATTTTCTGGATTTTCTTTTAGATATTCTTTGTCTCACTGTTTATATATATATATATATACACACACACATATATATATATATATATATATACACACACACATACACACACAGTCATGGCCAAAAGTTTTAAGAATGATACAAATATTAATTTTTACAGTCTACTGCTTCAGTTTTTATAATGGCAATCTGCATATACTCCAGAATATTATAGTGATCAGCTTAACAGCAATTAATTGCAAAGTCAATATTTGCCTAGAAAATAAACTTTATCCCCCAAAACACATTTCAAATTCATTGCAGCCCTGCCTTAAAAGGACCAGCTAACATCATTTCAGTGATTGCTCCATTAACAGATTGCTCCATCCCAGGTGTGGGTGTTGATGAGGACAGGGCTGGAGATCAATCTGTCATGATTAAGGAAGAATGACACCACTGGACACTTTAAAAGGAGGCTGGTGCTTGGCATCATTGTTTCTCTTCTGTTAACCATGGTTAT
>JAUZST010014291.1:0-10674 GCA_034779995.1 Parotocinclus haroldoi
TAAATCGTACAATAAAGCTTTAATAAACATTTAATATCTTATATAAATTATAGCACGTCCCGTCTTATAACATAGGGTATGTTCGATTAATCGTCCCAGCCGCTTATTAGGACCGAAACCATCCCGTCCCGATGTGCTCCCATTAACCGGAATCGACTGTATATCAAAATCAAATCACCACCATTCCAAAAACAGTTGCTAGGTCATCAGGTGTCTCTAATGTGTCCCAGTGGGAGTAAGTGTGCACGTGCCCTGCAAACGATTGGCAACCTATCTAAGGTCAGTTCCTGATTCGTACCGTGGATCCTGATACCGTGGAACAATCGTGCGGCAAAGTAATTTTTGTGCATGCTTACTTTTTTGAGGGTGCTCATGTTGCAGTTTCTAATGGAATCCAGCAGCTGATCTCTGGAACTCCTCTCTTTGACATGGCCTGATGCTTTGCTGCTGTCGTGCTTGCGCTGTGAGACTGGGGTTAGGGTTTTCCGGAGCTCCTGAACATCCAGCTTTGGTGCAGGTGGAGGAGGAGGAGGTGGTGGTGGGGACGGGGGTCCAGCGCTTTTGCTTGCTGCCTTGGAAAATGGGGGACCAGCTGTGGACTTGGGCAAAGTGGCCCTGTGGGGTGTGGAGGGGCTGTTAAATTTAGACACCCTTCCTGATGGGGTCTTCTTCTTCTCAACAGGGTTGGGTTGAATTGCTTTGACCTTGGGCTCGTCAGGTAAGATCTTATCCTTCTCTTTACTAGGAAGCACAGGGCGGGCCACTTCCTCGTTGGCAAGTCGCTGTGCTTCCATTCGCTTCTGGCGCTGGCGGTCCATGTTACGACTCAGGATGTTGGTCATGGTCATCCTTGGCCCAGCTAGCTCAAAGTGATAACCCAACTTGAGCAGTGAAGTATTTTCTCGTAGAACCTTCGTCATTTCCATCTCGGTCTTCCCGCCGCAGATGTGTCTCTGGTTGTGAAAGCGAAGTTCCTTGAGAGTGGCGTTGTGCTGCAACGATTCAATGATGGCTAGGATGCCTTTACCTGTCAGATGGTTGGAGTCCAGGTTGATTCCCGTCAACGTGGTGTTATTCCGTAAAGTCCCGGCAAGGGCTAATGCTACGTGATCGTCCGCCCTTGTGTTAGCCAGAGCAAACGTTTTAACGTGGGTGTTGTTGCGAAGCCCCTCTGCAAACTGGATTAGTGTGTTTGTTTTGATTACATCCGAGTTATTTACGTTCAGCTCGGTGAGCTCAGGGTCATCGTTTCGGACTTGCTCTAAGAGGTCATCAAACATGCTGGAGCCAGTATCACTGTCCATATAATCGTCTTCGTCATCCTCTGTCCTGATAGACTGGTCGTCCCCACTAGTGCAGATCTCGTTAACACTTCTGGGAGGTTCAGCAGAATTCCTCACCCCATCTTTCTGCTCATGTCTGTTTCCCTCACTGTCACTCTCTGTCACTTTCTCTTGAACTTTCTCACACTCTGTCAGTCTGTCCTTTGCTTTCTGGTTTATAATAGTATCCCTTTGAGTGTAGACTTTCCTTTTCTCACCGCTCTTTACTCCTGTTTCCTTCCGCTCCTCTAAGCGAGGCTCCTCCGGGTCTCTCTGTCGGCTCGTCCTGTCCGCCACTCCGCTGGGCCCTCTCCGGCTCTCCTGATCCTCCAGCTTGGAAATCAGTCCTTTTGTTCTATTTTCTCTTCTTTTTTCCACCTCCTTTCCTTTCTGATTCTTCTGTCTATCTTCTACATCGTTGCAGCCCTGAAATTTGGACATTATCCCTCTGGTTTTTAAGCTCTCCCTACTTTTGACGGCATCTTTTTTCTCCTTCTCCTCGCTATCGTTTTTGTTCTGTAGCTTGGAGACGAGCTCTGAAGTCTTGCTACCAGCCGGTTCTTTTTTAGACGCGTCTCTCTCTTTGCCTTTTTCCTTTCCAACCTCTCTCTTGAACGCCCTCTCTACCGTTTTTTCCTTGCATCTTTCCTTTTCTCTACGTTCATTTTGTCGGTCGACGTCTCCATCCGTGCATGTGTTGTTCACTGGATTTTCTTCTTCCTCGTGTGTTTTTCCATTCCTGCCCTCATCCTTGTCAGCTGCTTCGCGGCTTCGTGACCTGGAAAAGCTGCGTTGTTCTTTGCTTCTCATTCTCCTGAGCCGGTCCCGTCGACGCCCTTCGCCTTTGGCATCCCCCTGAAAAATATATACAAAACAGTAAAGGCTACAGTAAAAACAGTAAATTCACAAAGGAAATCAGTGACGTAAACAACGGTTATATTTCCAAATTTAAGCCATCTCACAGTGTAGACCGTTTGTTCATTTAAAGAACCCAAATGTGTTCAGAAATGCATTTGTAAGCATTTATTTTTCATTTGATGTAAGATGTTCAGCTTACTTAATGAGTTTAATGAGTTTCATCCTTTTTTCTCACAATTATAGGTTTCACATTTAATAAACATCCCTTTTTTAATTTCTGAAGTGCAGGCAATGCAAAACGGTTAAGGTACTGGACTCTGGAACAGAAGGTCCAGGGTTCATACCCCACCTCTGCCAAGCTGCCACAGTTGGGTCCTTGAGCAAGACCCTTAACCCACCATTGCTTGGATTGTAAGACTGTATGAGCTGTTAGTCGCTCTGGATAAGGGCACTGCTAAATGCTGTAAATGTACTCGATTTTGTAATGGTCAGGACCTTTACAGGACCAGCACAGATCAGGTCCTGGATGGGTGGTGGATTATTGTCAGTACTGCAGTACTGCTGTGTATCAGAAGTGTTGTGATGGTAGGAGTGGATCAGACGTAGCAGTGCTGCTGGAGATTTAAGCACAGTGTTCACTCTGTTAAGACACTTCTACCTCATGTACAGAGTTAGTCAAAAGTCACAGGACACGTGCCGGCTGCCAAAACCATTTTTGAGGTTTCTTGGTCGGTAGCCCTTCTTCAGACGATCACTACGTTTCTTGCCGTCAACAGTCCCGGTTTCTCTGAGTTTGACTTTGATCTTTCTGGGTGTCGGTTGTTGAAGTCTGTTGCTATGATATCAGAATCACCAAGTCTTCAGTCATCTGTGATGAACAACATAAGTTTAGAAATTTCTGTGTTGGTAACTTTTGATATATTACAAATCTGATTGCACCAGTCAATGTCTGATGCAATTCTGATCTTCTTTGATATCCTACATGACCATCTTCCCAACTCACCCTTGATCTAATATGGCGGCTTTCAAGATGGCGCCCATGTTTCGGACATAACCTAAAAGATCACCCATTGCCTGCTGGGGTATTCAGATGCATCATTTCCAGTTTGCTTCTAAATTAAAAGGGTGCCCTGTGACTTTTGACTCACCCTGTAGCTTTATATTCAGAGACAGCAGCTCATCTTTTCACTGGGCGCAACCCTTTATTAGGATGCTGGTGGCTGGATATTTTTGGTTCATGCAATTTTTTTCAGTCTAGCACTGACACTGAGGTCTTCAGAAACTCCAGCAGCACTGCAGTGTCTAATCCATTTGTATGTATGCCGAGAAATAGATTGCCCTACGGTCTGTAATTGTAGAAATAACAGTGTGTGGTTCCACACAGTGGACGGAGGCAACTGGGACGTCCTTATCGCTCACTTCCTGGGCGTGGATCACTGTGGACACAGATTTGGACCCGATCACCCTGCCATGGCGGAGAAGCTCACACAGATGGACGGTGTGATCAGGTCAGTGTTCCACAGATCCACATTCCACAGATAAACATTTGGTTAATTGGTTTCTCTGAATTGTCCTTAAGGAATGCAAATGTATTACAATAATGAATGACTATTTTTTAAAATTACACTAAAACATGCGGCAACATTTTGGGAGAGGAAAAACATTTTAAAGACTAGAAATACAGTGCAAACTGATATAAATACAGAAATACAGTACAAACTGATATAAATACAGAAATACAGTGCAAACTGAGCATGCTTTTATAGATTTAGCATATTTCAACTTTCCAATTGAAATCCAACGATAAAGATAAATACACATTCAGCAGAAATTGTACTCTGAATTTTCTTTCTCTGTCTCTCTCTTTGTCTCTCTCTCTGTCTCTCTCTCTCTGTCTGTGTCTGTCTGTCTGTCTGTCTCTCTGTCTCTCCTCTCTCTCTGTGTCTGTCTGTCTCTCTGTCTGTCTCTCTCTCTCCTCTCTCTCTGTCTGTCTCTCTGTCTGTCTCTCTGTCTGTCTCTCTCTCTCTCTCTGTCTCTCTCTCCTCTGTCTGTCTGTCTGTCTCTCTCTGTGTCTGTCTCTCTCTCTGTCTCTGTCTCTCTCTCTGTCTCTCCTCTCTCTCTGTGTTTCTGTCTGTCTGTCTGTCTCTCTCTCTGTCTCTCTCTCTCTCTCTCTGTGTCTGTCTCTCTCTCTGTCTCTCTCTCACTCTCCAATCCTCGTCCTCTCGGGGTTGGAAAAGGCGATTTTTGCAAAGTAAAAGTAATGAGTAAAAAGTAATCTAACCCTGATAAACCTTTCTTTTTTGACAAAATACAAAGCATGCAACAAGGTCAACACAAAGTTGTGATATAATTTGCATTTTTAACAACTCCCATTACCCTGTACCGCAAAACAAGATACATGAAAACAGTTATTCTTGTTTTTACACACCCCGTTGTAACTACCCATATAAATAAATCGATCAAATAAATAAAGAAAAAAGAATCGATACTCTCACAACTGTACACTCTTTCCAGCTGAACCTTCCTTATTAAACATCGATTTGCATAATATTCTGTCTTAAATATCACTTTCCCTTAGAGTTCATTAATGAAAAGTCATGGTGTTTTGCCCCTCTCGAACTCTTGAGTCCACCGTAAAGTACAGGATGTAGAGAGTGATGAACTCTGGGAAATGTAGTGAGGAAAACCCCTAAATGAAATATCCCCCAATGTCTGTGAGCAGTATATTAAAATCCTCCTTTTACGACGAATTCAAATTACGATGGATTTCTCAGAACGTAAAGACCAGAAACATCCTGGATTAAAGGAATAGAAAGAACAGGTTGCACTATACAGCCCTGTATTTGTCCTTTTGCCATTCTTTATTGGTCTGAAAACCCAGAAAGTGTTCTAATGGCTTTGTGCTTTGTTTCTGAGCACAGGTCAGTGATGGAGCGGCTGCAGAACGACACTCTGCTGGTGGTGATGGGTGATCACGGGATGACTGATACAGGAGATCATGGAGGAGAGAGCCAGAAGGAGACGGACGCTGCTCTGTTTCTCTATAGCGGATCGCCGGTGTTCCCTGATCCTGAGTCCCAGGCGAGAGACTCGCACGCTTTTTGAAACCTCTGCGGTTAATCTCATTTTAAACAACTAGTCTTGTATGATAAATCTCATTTGAATTATATGTGCCACAAAATACACTGTTAAACAAGGGAAGTTGAATCCTGACGTTTAATAGAAATCGGCTGATGAATTGTCTTCGTTTGTGCAGGTGGAACCGGGGGTGGTTCCTCAGACAGATTTGGTTCCTACCCTGGCTCTGCTGTTGGGTGTGCCCATCCCCTATAGCAGTGTGGGCCAGGTCCTGCTGCCCCTGTTCCCACTGAACAGCTCACTTGGTGCACCTCCCGTTCTCAACCAGGCGGAGGCGCTCTGGATCAACGTTAAACAGGTACGACAATTCTAAAAAAACAAGCATTTTTTAAGCAGGTGTTCTCTTCTAGTTTTTTTTTTTCATGTTTTGATCTAACTTCCTAAATTTGTGGCTTAGACTGGACATGAGCCGCTATTAGATTAAATACAGAATTGTTCTAGCACTGGAATAATGACCATATTTCCCAATCTCTGTTAAGAGAACAACCAGAAAATACACAAACTCTGTATGCAGTACTAATAAAAAAAAGCTTCTAGCGCTTTATCAGGAATAATCTTTTTGAAGGGTAGCAGGCACTTTTTTTTGAAGGGAAACAGGGTGAAAAACCTATTGGATTAGAGGAATATGGTGTGACAAATCCACATTTGACATTTTTGGTTCCATTTGCTGGCAGTAAGTTATATATGGTCATTGTAGCATTGGTATAAACAGTGGCCTGAGACTTTTGCAGAGCACTATGCGCGTGTAGAAACGTCAGCTAAAAGCGTCCGTGCATAACATATTACGATTAGAACGATTGGGAACTAAAATCAAATATAGGCAAACAAAACATTAACGCATGAGGTAAGTTAATATTACTAAATACACACAAAAGAGAGATATTTATTTATTAGAATTATTAGGACTGAGATCATTTAAGTGAACATGCGTTTATTGGACGGCTGTTAAACGGCGCTTAACGACCTGTAATTAGTCATTTTTAAGCGATTACTGCTTTTAAACACTGCACTATTTGGCATTAGTCGTACTGACCAACCGTCCTCAGAACCTAAAGGAGCGGGTCGTTAAGGGAGTCGTTAAAATATAGTTTATCCAGTTTTAATGTAGGAAGACCAGCTGTTCCACAAAACAGCAGCCTGTCCTGTTCTGAATCCTGTCATTGGAGTCCATGTCCGTTTCACCCTCTGCTCAGGTAAACCGGTTCCTTGAGACCTACTCCGCCATGGCTAAAGACATCCCAGCAGACAGTCTGTCTCGCCTCCAGGCTCACTTCTCTCAGATGTCCTCTCAGTACCTGAGATCGCTCCGGGATGGTGCTCCTCCCTCCCCTGAACTAGTGGCCGCCATGCAGGATTACCTGAGCTCCGTCAGGGAGACCTGTCGTGCCACTTGGGCTCGTTTCAACCCCCTCAAAATGGTAGTGGGCCTGCTTATCTTGGGGCTGTCTTGCCTCCTGTGCTATGTGGTCTCGGAGCTGTCCTTCGAGATCCTCCAGGGCACGGTGCTGAAGACTCCCGTGGTCGCGGGTCTGATGGTGGGCGGTGCTGTGGCTGTGGCTCAGATGTTCACGTCTGGCTCCGTGGACGTCTCGTGGTGTTTGGGATGGGCCGCTTTGTTTTCAGAGGTTCTTTTCCTGTGGAGGGCTCAGAAACTAACTCTACGCACTAGACTGTCTCTTTCGTGCCTCCTCACTGCGGCGCTGGCAGTCCTCCTCTTGCGCTGCGCCTCCTTGCTCTCGGATAGTTACGTCATCTCGGAGGGTCGGGTCGTTACGTTTCTGGTCTTCACCCTGGGCCTGTATGTTCCGCTTCGCCTCAACTGGGATGGATATCTGGTGCCTGCGCCTGCCCCGGATACCCAGAAACCCCCTGGGGTTCCTGCGCCCTCTTTACCCGGCTCTGTGGTCCGTCGGGAAAGTGGCACTTTGCTTGTTTGCCTGGGCGTCTTGGTGGGCTGTTTGTACCTTTCTTTGTCGTTCCACAACTGCAGAGAAGAGCAAGGCGTGTGCCACCCGTCTGCATTCCTGACGCCGCTTTCACGGGTTCAGGACAGCCGGATGCGCAACCTGCATTATGTCCTGTCCTTGGCGTCGCTCTTCGCCTGGACCTTTCTGCTTCACCGCTGGTTACAGTACTATGGAAACCTAAACTGCTCAAGTGTAGCTGTGTTTGTGGCCTGCTACTTGCTTCCCCTGGCGTCCGTCTGCATGGGCCTGCACTGGGCGGTCAGCTCCACTCCGGAGGATACTTTTAGGAACCTGGCAGAGTTGATCAGCCTGGCGCAGGTGGTCCTGCCGCGCCTCATATTCGTGCTTATAGGTCTCGGTGTGTTGCTGCTCTGGTTGGACCCGCTGACGGTGTTCCTAAAAACGAGGTCGCCGCAGGACTCCCGCAGCTCCGGCATGCTTCCGGCGAAGTACCGAGCCAGCACAGGAATCAGTCCGCAAGCTGAGCTACACCACCTTATACCACAGCTGTATCAGCGCATTCGCAAATCTCTGGAGGACGGGACCGAGCCTGAGGCTGACGGACGGCCCACTGTGGAGGCCTATGGCCTGGGCACGGTCTACTCGGCACCCCTCGTGCTGCTGTGTGGATTGATGGGCCTAGGTTTGCTGCTGCTGCACGCCGAAGGCATGGCTCTGGCCTTCCTGTTGCTGCTCCTGGAAGCTGCGGCTGTTCTTCACATCCATGCTTCATCCGCTACGCTCTCCAGCCAGCAGGGCCACACCAGTAAGCTCTGAAACCTTATCTATGCTAGATACCTTTCATTAATGGTGGTTTTGCTTATCTCATGTGCTGTCCCTGCTTCAGGTGGATTCAGCGTCCCCTGGGTTCCGGTGCTTCTGTGGTCTCTGGCTGCCTCGCAGTTCTTCCATGCCACAGGGCACCTGCCCACCTTCCCCTCCATCCAGTGGGGCGCCGCCTTCGTCGGCTTCCCTGGGGGCCACACGGGTACCGCCCTGCCCACCTTGCTCGTCACCCTCAACACTTTTGCCTCGCACATCATGTTTGCAGGTGATTAAGAAGCTTTTATAATTGTTGTCTAGAGTCGGACTAACCATTTTAAAGCAGCTCAACTTTTTGAACAGTCTGACTTACATATATCCGTTCATGAGGGTAGATGACTACCCTGAATTCTGGGTCAGTCTCCAGACCCTCACTCATGACCCTGTCCAGGGTAAGCAGGGCTAAAGGGGTTTACTCTCAGCCAGTATGACCTTATATGGGCAAACTTAAAGATTGCTCCAATTACTTTGTAGTCTTGTTAAAGCAGAGGTTCCCAAACACTCAGCTCTGTCCCAGTTCCCATATTTACACTAACCCCGTGGTAAATATTCCTACCATGACAGCATGCTTTTCCCAGTAGTGCTATGTGGTTAGTTACCTTTGTTTTATCAGTATTAGTGTTTTATGATGGCGCTGGACCATGGAAAATTAACTTGTGTCTTTTCTCATCGCTATTTATGACTGCGTATACAGTTGGCTGCCCGTTGCTGCTCTTCTGGCCCTTGGTTCGTGAGGTGCGTGGGACTCGGACCGGCCGCTCCACTGGAGGTGATGATGGGGACGAGGTTGTCATGGAGATGAGGCTGCGAGAGAACCCACTGCAATTCAACGCAGCTTTACTACAGCTCACTGCACGCTACCTGTTTATTAATGGAGCTCAGGTACACACACACACACACACACACACACACACACACACACACACTCACTGTGTGTCTTACACTTTAACAAAGTCGGTGAATCATCTACATAAGAGAAGCAAATGATTATTTTCACAAAATGAGTCAACCGAGTGACGTAATATAATACTTAATATAATAACTTCATAATTCAGTAACTGCAGAAAATCTAATTTGATCAGTAGTCAGATTAATGACTTTACATGCACTCAGCAATGGGAAAGTTCTAGTTTTATATAATTCAGAATCGAATTTCTACTTAGAGTATAAAATCTAATATTATAATTGAATAAATATAATAGAAAGATGAAATGTAAACTTAAGCTTTTAATTACTAAATACTGTTTTTTTTTTTTTTTTTTTTTTTTTTTTACTTTCACGAGCTGCATTTCAGTGTCTCCACATAACTGTTATGGAACGAAAAGCCATTTTGAGGGTGCTGTTTTTAATTCCAGGGTTGCCAGTTCTTGCAAGACAAACAGAACGAACCTATGCGCTATGTTTCAGTTTCACATCTTCACGTCACATCTTCATGTGTGTGTGTGTGTGTGCGCGTGCGTGTGTGTGTGCAGGTCTTGGCGTCGGTGTTTGCTGCAGCTGTGCTCAGAAGACACCTCATGGTGTGGAAAGTATTTGCACCGAAGTGAGTGTTAGATTGAACTTCTCACATGCACACACTCATACCGTCTCTCATAATTCAGCAACAACACACTCTTTTCACACTGTTTTCTCACACGTTTGCATGATTTGTGTTTCTGTGAGGACTTTCCACCAGGTGAAACCACTCACCCAAAGGCCGTTACACAACACGAAAATACAAAATACTCAGATGCTATTGCTTTCACCTCAAAACTATGCTCACGTAACGTAATGCGAAGTGATTTTTAGATTTTTGTAATTTAATGTTGTTGTCGTGGTTCATTTTTCTGCAGCAAAAAAACCCCCAAAAAAACAATCAAGATGAATAAAATGTCTTTGAGTGATGAAGACATCTTTTTGCTGCTCACAGGAAAATGCAGATGCAGATTTAATCTGTTTTAGGGCTGCACCATGAGGAACAAAAACTTTCCTGTGATTATATATTCAGATTTTTATGAAAAAGTGAAATGCAAGATCTGTCGAGATATGGAAAGTAACAAAAAAAATGTAGAATGAAATTTATTTCATAAGGGGCATTGGGAGGATAAAAATTGTGTGTCTATTGCGCACGCTACGTTGTGATGGCGATGCTGAAACGAAATATTGTGTAGTCCTTATCAGTTTTCAAAAAAATGAAAGGAAGTTTTAGAGTTTCACCGTCTCATACCAGAGCTGAAATTTGCATATCGATTAATCGATACAGATTAATTTACTTAATTTATTTACCTAAAAATCCCCAAAATTGCTGTGTGTAACGGCCTTAATACGAAAACCCCAGTCTTAACCACAATGTGTGTGTATGTATGTGTGTGTGTGTGTGTGTGTGTGTGTGTGTGTGTGTGTGTGTCTCTCTCTCCCTCTGTGCGTCTCTGTGTGTGTGCATGTGTGTCTCTCTCTCTCTCTCTCTCTCTCTCTTCCTCTCTCTCTTCCTCGTGTCTCTGTGTGTGTATGTCTCTCTCTCTCTCTCTCTCTCTCTCTCCCCCTTTGTGTGTGCGTGTGTGTGTGTGTGTGTGTGTCTCTCTGTCACT
>JAUZST010014292.1:0-10674 GCA_034779995.1 Parotocinclus haroldoi
TCTCTCTCTCTCTCTCTCTCTCTCTCTGTCTCTCTCTCTCTCTCTCTCTCTCTCTCTCTCTCTCTCTCTGTCTCTCTGTCTCTCTCTCTCTCTCCACTCAGTATTGAATTTATGAACCTTATTCTGTCTGATACATATTCCATTCGGTGTTTTAGATTTCTGCTGGACTGGTTTAGTATTCAGGCCTGGCTGTCTGGGCGCTGTGTTCGTTCTCTCAGAAGGAGGCGATGAATAGAGTGAGAGAGAATAGAGAAGTGTGCGTCGGTCGTGTCAGAGTGGTCTGAACTGATAGCAGGGGTCCACAGCAGGCCTTCGCTCTCAGATCCGCTCTCCAAACACACTGGGTCTTCTTATCATGGCTGGAAGAGTAGCTGAGCAAAGGCGTTTCTTGGCCCTCGTTGCCTAATTAAAAATGTTATAAAAGGAATTAAGCTTTAAATGGCACAGAACCGCCGCCAGGTGCGAACGTAACGTAAACGGGGACAGTGGTCGGGTTTTGTGTTTGCTGTAATGGATGTGTTCAGATCTCCTTCGCCGCCTTTGTTTCTGCCAGTTCGTGTGGGATCAGCTTTCCTTCTCCTGAGCCTCTCGTCTCTCTTTCTGTTTGCTGGTTCTGTTTGATCCTTCGAGTGTGCCAGGTCTTCTCGTCTGGCCGGTATTTTTGGAGCAGCAGGTAGTCACAGGCAAGCTGTTAAGAGAGTCAGCATTCTTTGGTCTCGGCTGTTATTCGGCCACAGATGGAGACCTTCTGACCTTTGTCAGAGGTCAGTGCTAAATTGCATATTTTTGTGAATTTCTGTTGAGTCTGATGAAGATATGTGAGGCCTTGGAGATATCGTAGGATATCAGCCTTTTTAATCCAAATTTTCACTCCCAGGTTTCCCAGGAGCTCAGCACACATTTCCAAAGATTTAAAAGCACGCTAACAGTTATAGAGAAAAGTTCCTAGGCTTAAAATTGAAGCGCTCATTTTGGGTGCTAATGATGTGGCTTGAGGGTTTTTTGTTTTTTTTTTGCGAGCAGACATTCTGGCATGCATCCAACCCTTGCTAGATAGACCTACACTGACTTTTATGTCCCTGACTGTCTGTGCTGGGACAACAATAACAACGGCGTCTCCGGAGACGAGACACGTCCTGGTGTGCCGCTACAAACGGTGACTGTGGAGCCGCTTGAGTTAGAGAGAACTCATTACCATGTTCTTAAACCAGTTTGAGATGATCTGATCTTTGGGGCATGGAGCGTCATCCTGCTGGAAGTAGAAACCAGGAAGTGTGCTCATAAAGGGGTGCACAGGGTCAGCAACCATACTCGGGTATACTGCGGGGTTTAACAATGTTTTGTTGGTATTAAGGAGCTCGAAGTGTGCCAAGAAAATCCCTCGCACCATTACGCCACCAGCCGCTTTGATACAAGGCAAGGACGGATGCTTTCATGTTGTTTACGCCAAGTTGTGACCCGACTAGCGCATCCATGTCAGCCGTGACCTTAGTTACCTTTTTTTAAATCTGAAACGAGGAGCACATGGTATGGTATTCTGCTTTTGTAACCCATCTGCTTCAAGGGTTTGACATGGCTTGCAGTAAGAGCTGCTCCTTTTTTCTCTGTTTCAGACCGTTCTCTATGAGCCCTAGAGATGGCGCTGTGTTTGAAAATCCCACTTTCTCAAATACTCCAAATAATTAGATCAGCCCACCTAACACTAACGAGGTAACACACACCTAACGGCACTGAATGAAAGACGCTTTTCGGGATTTTTCGGGACTGTGGTAGCCTAGTAGTTAAGGTACTGGACCCACAGCTGGGTCCTTAAGCAAGGCCTTTAACCCGCCATTGCTTGGATTGTAAGACTGTATGAGTTGCTTTGGATGAGGGCGTCTGCTAAATGCATTAAAAGGTAAATGTAAATGTTTCCATGCAGTGAATACCGTAATAAACTCTGAAACAGAAAGAGCATCATCACCCCCACAATGCAAAATAGACCTAAAATAGACCTCCACACATCTGTATCTGGTCAGATTTTCTTATTTCTGGCCCCACAAAGAAAGAGAGGTCTGTCATTTTTGCCCTGTGAAGAGATGTTGTGGGTTTTATTTGCAGAAAAACCCAGTGTTTAGAAGCTATGCATTCGGTCAGGGTAAGGTTAGGGTCATTAGGCAATCATTATGTCAATATGTGGTCCCCACAATGATAGCAGACCAGATGGTGTGTGTCACACAATCAGATCTCTTCTTTTTTTTTAGCAAAAAAAATGTGTACGGTTCTTAAAAACCAAATTCCTTATCCTCATAGCGAGCGTTGTTCGTTCACTACTTGTTGAGGTGCATTGTGGGATTGTTTTTGGACAGCACTACAAAATGGTGGAACACCAAATTAGTATAGTGCATAAATGAATAAGAAACAATTTTTTTTTAATTTAATGAATTTTGTTTTATAATTTGAATTATTATTGTTATTTGTTTTTTTTTCTACTACTAATTTAAATTTTATTAATAATTTGTGATTTATTTTAAACTAATTTTCCTATAATTTAATATATAGTTAGTATTTATTTAATTAGCATCTAGGCCGCCCATGGAGGACGGGTCCCCTGTTGAGTCTCGGTTCCTCCCAAGGTTTCTTCCTGCCATTTTAGGGAGTTTTTCCTTGCCACTGTCGCCCTGGGCTTGCTCAGCTTGGGATTGGCCTTTTAAGATCATGTGTTACTGTAAAGCTGCTTTCAGACGATGCTACGTTGTAAAAAGCGCTATAGAAATAAAATTGAATTGAATTTATTTAACAGATGCTTTGTTTTTAATTTCGTGTAATGCTGAAAAAAACCTATGCTTGAAATAAAGCTATGTCTGTTCTGAGATCTCCGAATGCAATTCCTGACCCAAAGACGTCCTTTAGGGACGTTTGGAGCAGCCAAGGATCTGGTTGGGTTGAGCGTTATGCCTAGGTCTTTGATTCCGAGTCTGCTGGGCTAATCAGTTTCCTTGGACAGAGTCTCCAGCATCTGTCATCAAGCATCAGTTCACAGGAGGAGGCGGGCTGGGCCTGGAGATCCAAACCTATCTGCTTTCATACCAGAGCGGTGCTTTAAGTTCACAAAGAAGATGGAGATCAGTTTCCACACCTCGGCTCTAACGGTCCAGTCAGTGATTCCAATCTTGGGCGTGTGTATGGGGCCGGGTGTATGCTCTGTATCGTTCAATTGGACGGCAGGCGTAAGGATAAGAGGATTTTTTTTTTTTTTTTTTTTATCAGAAGGTTAGCAGAGGCCCTGATCTAAAAGAGGCCCCTGATCAGCAGGGAGTGAGGAGCTAAAGTGTAGATGTTATTTCTCTTCTACTAAGCACGGTTGCACCATATGGAACAGCCCCATTTTGCGGTGGTATTAGGATGCGAGTTGTGCAATATGTCAAAACGTGGTTAAAAATCGTTCGCTATTTGTGCCAAAGTACGTCTTTTTTTTTTTTTCTGGGGGTCTCCACGCTGCTCGTAAACCGCTGAGCCGACGTTGCTGCGACGCATCACATTAATCACGCCGTGCTCCAAAGCAAGGCATGTGTGTGTGAAATTCTACTGCCAATTAAAAAAAGATAAAGAAAATATTGGCCACAGCTGTAGCGTGTGCTGGCTCGGGTGGGGTGGGGTGGGGTGGACGGGTTGTTGCGTGGGGGCCCGGGTAGTAATTGGTGCTTACGAACATAAACAAACATGCGCAGAAAGAGAAAAGACAGAAGGTTTGAGGCTGCTTGGCCCCCTTTTGTTTATGTTGTTTATTCAAGTTCTCCTGAAGCCCCATGCACTTAAGCCATGTGTGGCACTTCATTATTTACTCTGATGTGTTTGGACAGCAGAGGGGTAACACGGCCTCACACTCGGTCCAACAAATGGGCCTGGGTAGGCACAAAGGCAGACGACTGCTGATCAGGTGCCTTTACCATCATGTACCATGATGTTAGCCTTGAGCCGATAAGCGTTGTTAGTGAATATCACGCTAATCGAACACAAAGGGGACATAATGAAGATTATTCCCTAGTGCAGTGGTCCCCAACCTTTTGGACTTTGAACACCCCCAGGGGTATCTGTGCTCATCCCAGACAGACCACTGCAGTTTTTAGTTAGGCAAAAATGAACAAAAGTTTAAGATTGTTATTCCTTATACAGTATCTTGGCTTCCTTTATAAGCTTCCCTGCCTTTGTTTAAAATGTATTTTTCTTTGATTCGGTGGGGCGGCACCACTGCCTCACAGAAAGAAGGTCCTGGGTTCAATCCCACGGTGGGGTGGAGCGGCCTGGGTCCTTTCTGTGTGGAGTCTGCATGTCCTCCCCATGTTTGTGTGGGTTTACTCCGGGTACTCCGGTTTCCTTCCACAGTCCAAAGACATGCGCGTTAGGTTAATTGGTGTCTCTAAATTGGCATTGTGTGTGTGTGTTTGTGTGTGTGTGTGATGAACTTGTGTATGGATATAACCTTGTGTGTGTGTCGCTGAGATGACCTATGATGCCGATAGCGACGAAGAAGAAGCCAAACAAACAAACTTTACATTTTCAAGACGGCTAAACATTGAAATGAAATGAAACATCAGCTTATAAAATTTCTATATAGAGACTTTTTATAGTGAGTGCATTATTTGAATTGTACATCCCGGACCCCAGGTTGGGAGCCATGGGCTTAGTTTGTGCCCCCGTCATGTTCCATGTCTGGGGACATTTACAGCATTAAGCACACGCCCTTATCCAGAGCGGCTTACAATACATACACTCTTACAATTCACGCTTTGCAAGTTACTTTGCTTGAGGACCCAACTGTGGCAACTTGGTGGGATTTGAACCCTGCACCATCAGGTCCACGGTCCAGTCCCTTAACCACTAGGCCAGGCCGCAGTCCCCCACATTTCTACATGGGTGTGAGTGTACGTTTAGGAAAAGACCCATTTATTCCGCACCTACCTCAACTAAACCCCCACCCTTGTCCTTCTATCTCTTAAAAAAAAAAAAACAACACAACTTTTACAGTTTGAGAGGTGTATTCTTGTTTAGATTCCTTATTATTAGGAATGGATTATGCTACTCTGGATCTAAATCCTGTAAGTGTAAATGTAAGTCTTTTTAAGCATTCCATCACTAACTAATTAAATACAAATGTCCAAGGTTAAAATACCACTTGAAAATATTGTAATACGCATTTAATTCTGACAAAGATTGCTAAAAAAGTGCAAGTCAACAAATCTCTGGTGCATGTGATGGTCCTTCGCTCCGATAGAGAGTGAAAAGTGGACGAGGTGTACAGAAGAAGGGTGCCGGTGCCGGTGTCGGTTTGGCGATGTTTGCAAGAGCTTTACACGATACACTTAATCCAGTAAGGGATTTGGCGATAATGCACCAATACGGTAAGCCAATTAAAAACCAAACAAGATAAAACCAAAACAAGAAGAACTAGCGTGCGATCGGAGATATTATTATGTATATAATGTTATTTTATTATGTATTTTGTATTGCCTACGGAGCTACGGATGAGATCCCGGCCCACCCTGTCCCAGTGACATGACGTGCCGGTATACAGTATATAGATTTCATAGGTTTATTGATTATTATTTTTGTATTCCATTCCTTTTCTTTATCCATGTTTTAGCATGTCTGGTTAGTCAGTCGATCTTGTTATGGCCTGTATTTATTCCTTAAGACAGGCATCCGGGTGCACATACCTTTGCTGGACTGTGTGGCTGTTTCTCCTCTCGTACATACGTTCATCCTTATACACCGAGGGGTCCTGTGACGACCCCAGCGGTCGCTAAAGTGAAAGTAAAGTGCTTACCTTCATGTGGTGTCATGAGACGCGTAATTACGGGGAAAACTTCTCGGCATGTCTGTTCATAGGGAACTGTTGTTATGGTGGATGCTCTGGTCCTTGGACCCGTTCAATCCCTGTGGTGCCTGCGATGCACTCCATCCCTGCGTTGGATATTGGTCACCCACATCACTCTTCAGGAGGCAGCAGCTTCACCTGCGGGGAGGCAACACAGTGGAATCCGAGGGGCTGCTGATTCCAGGGATTCGTTAACGCCAAAATGGTGAACTGAGTATTTGGCAATTTGAACAAGAAAATTGGATTCTGATTTTAGATCGTTTGGGAAAGTTTGGGATGGTGTGAAAAAGGATCCAAACGATATAAATAATAATAAGAAAGAAATTCGGTGTTATTTAGATTTCCCTTGATTTGTTATTTAATTGCAGACAGTATGAACCTGAGATATTTCATGGTTTTTTTTTTTAATGTGTTAATAAACATTAACGCATTTCAGGTCTGCAACGGATTGGGGAAATCTAGAGAGAGCAATGAATTTTTAAAAAAGAAGTAAATAATGATGTGATTATAATCATTATTTGGTGTGCATCCAGGTCTTTGAGGAGCAAAGATCATCACAGGATCTCAAGTTTATGAACAAATGTGTGAGAAAATGATTGAAATGTTTAAAGTCAGTGTTCCATAAAGAACGATTAGAGGGGATTTAGATATTTCTGCCTCTACAGAGCATAAAAATCATTAAACAGTTCAGAATGTGGAGGAATTTCAGTACATGAAGGATAAGGGTCAGTACATACAAGCCTAAACTGAAGAGGGGTGATCTCTCTCCACTCCCTCAGATGGCACTACGTCAAGAACTGTAATTCGTTCATCGAAATCTGGGTGAGGGATTACTTTATCAAACCTTTATCAAGCTCCACAAAACAGAGTTACATTTATAAACACCACTTACAACTTAACTGTACAAAAAAAAAAAAACAAGCCTCATGTTAACCATATCCAGAAGCTCCGCCCACTCTGGGCTCGGATACATCGAGGATGGACCATCGCCATGGAAACGGGGATTGTGCTCAGACCAATCACTATTCCAGATCTTCTTTGGAAGAAATGGACGCCCTGTGCCCCGGGAATCAAAGACAACAGAAAAGACCATCCAGACTTTTATCATCTGCGAGTTCAACAGCCAGGCTTTGACATGATATGGGGTCGGGTCGGGTCGCTTGGTAAAGGTCTTTTACACTTCTGTGATGCAGCATTAATGCTTTCAAGACGACATCTTTTCCAGGGATGTTCACACCTTTATCAACAAAGCAATGCAAAAACCAGGCAAATCAAAGAAAGTTAGAACTGAAAAATCCTAAATTCGTTCCAATCTCTGTTTAAGGAACGTGGTTTTTAAACATTTCAATCATTTTTGACAAGCTGGAGATCCTCTGCCCATCCTTAACCCCCAAAAGCTCGTTAGTGTGCTAGTGTTCAGTGATTACAGTCACCCTTTTGAAATCACATCATAATTTACCTTTTTTTTTACCCTCATTACTAGCCCTGAATTGCCAGTTTCTTGACTATTTTTGGGAACGTGTTGCAGGCCTGTAAAGCAGGAATGGATGTTTATTAACAAACAAAGTTGACCAGAAGAAAATATTAAATATCTCATACCGTCTGCAGTAAAAGAAAAGTCAAAGCAAGTGCAACGCGCAGCATTTTCCGTCGTTTCTGAACCTTTTCAGATTATTCTGGTTATTCTGTCATTACATGGCGTCGACTGTAAACGTATAAAATGATAAAAGTTTTAGCTGCAGCATACCAGAAATAACACCCAGTGTATCACGAGTAAACCCCAGTCAAACCCTCACAGTTCACAGTAGCACAGAGTCCTTTATTTAAATGTGAAGTGTTCAGGGAGCACCTCGGACCTCTGGAATGACAGCTCTTATCAGCAGCACTGCAGGAAGTGGAACACATTTTAGAGAGTTATGCCTTTCCCCCCCCACCCTTTTTAATTTACTCCTCTTTCCCTGCTCCCGCGGGTCAGCGGCTGTCATCTGCCAAGTCTGCTGCTGTGGCCTGCTCGCTGCCTTCCCGCTCTCTGCTGCCCGGCTCCCAGTCACTTCCGGCCGGGAAAGCGGGTTGCGCCAAGTGAACCGAAGCTGACGGCGCACCACACAGATGTTGCCCTCGCTTCCAAGTCTTCCAAATCTCCTTGAGCGAGCTTGGCACCGAGGCTTGGGCCACGACAAAACTTCTGCAACAGAGAAAGCAAGTCATAGAGCCTCCAGAGTAGGTGGTCTGACTCTGGGATTGGTCACACTGGTGATCTGTAAAGTCACAGAGACACTCGTTCTCATCACTCATGTTAGCAGGGTCTGTTGGAGTCGGATCACCTGGTAGTCGTTGCCACTGCAGAGCTGGGTTTTGTAGATGTTCGCTGGCTTGGTGAGCCGAAATGGAGTTGGTTTAGCCCTACCAGAAAGAGTCTGAATTGTAAGTAGATGCCACGGCTGGTCCTGGACGTACAAGTGCGGCCTAGTGGCGTTAAAAAATTGATGCTAAGCAAAGGCGACAGGACTGGTTTGTGAATGAAGGCTTAGATTTAAAGGTCTTGTTTTGATACGTGGGCCACCGATGAGCAGCACTGATTGATGAGGCTGAAGATGTTGACAGGACCGGTTCACGGTGACCAGCTCTGGGGTGACGAGAGGTCACCTGGTGGTCCTGCAGGTCAGAGGATGAAAACGTTCTCGCAGGCTCCTCCGGCGGCGGCGGCGGCGTGCGATCGCAGTAGCAGAGCCAGATGTGTTTGATTTGGTTCCTCTGAAGATGAGACTCTCATTAGGTGTGTTGAGGGTCTGCAATTCTATCCGTCTGTAGCACGCTGGTTTAGAGTTCCACGCTTAAATCCGAACCACACTGGGCAGCAGACAAACGAGGGTGTAATCGTGTTATTCTGCTAAGTGACAGGTCCCCGAGACGCTTTAACGAGTTCCTTTAATTAGACACTACCAACGCTTTTAACCTTTGGTTACTCCTGAAATCCCTGAACCATCCAAAAATAAAATGTGGTGATTAAGATTGGCTTCGATTTCTTAACACACTTTCGGTTCCATTTTTTACCTGAAGTTGAACATGTCAAACCTGTAGCTCTGTCCGTTTATTCCATTATCACTATAGACCTCATCTTGTCTGATTTTAGATTGAGGTTGTTTTTAATGGGTGGACTGGGACGGGCATTGCTCACCCAGAGGAATTAACTGCCCACCCATTGAAAGCTAAAAAAAATACATTTTTTATGAAGTCCAGTTAGTCCAGACCCTATAATCTGATTGGCTAATGGATGTTCTAGGAGTGCCTAGATGTTACTCTTCAGGTATCACTCCGGCACACACACGTGACCCAGCGACGATGCCAGCCATAACAAAGCAGCAACATTATAGTCACACAAGTAAAAAATGGAGTGAATTAAGAGTTTATAAAACCTACTGACTGTGAAAATGTTTCCGTTTGCATTTGGAGGATGAAGGCAATAATGAGCAACCTGAGAAATAAAAAATCTGCGTGAGCTGGAAAAGGAAATGAGTTCATTACAGAATGTTAAACTTCCTGAGCTCTTAATGGATTCACAAAGACACTGAAGATCAGTTTTCTTATCTACAGTTTTCTTATCTACAGTTTTATTATCAACGTTGTTTTGATGGATCAGTCAGAAATATAACGGCTGAGTTTTGGGTCCAGTCTGCTCTGTTCTCTTTCCGATTTTCTTCAGGACGCCGTTTGGCCGTGTTTAAACTCGCCGTCTTTCATTAAACACCACCCACGGCTTATCGGAGCTGCATTCAAGGGTCTGTTAAATCCAGCTCTGAAACCCGAGCAAGCTGCTCATGATCTACAACATTTCTGACTGTTTAGATTCAGCGAACACATTTAGAATGGCTAATCAACAGATATTGTAACGTCATCGTGACTTTTCGGGATCTCGCTCCGATTTCTTGCCTTATGAATTGCCATTTTGTTCACTGAATGTAAATCGGCTCTCTTTTAAAATAAATTAAAGCTTAGCAATGTTTGCATTTGCGTTTGTTATTTGCATAATAAAGAGTTATTCTGGAAATTCTGTGGAATTCAGTGGAACTATTTTAGCTGATAAACGACCCGGTTTTCTGTCCTCTTTCTTTAAACGGCGATAATGGACGTTTCGTATAATATAAATAAGTGTCATTTACTGCAACACATCAAACGTTACAGCACATACCTCAAGCGTGTTACTGTTTTTGTTGCCCACCCAAATAATTCAAATGCCCACCCGAAGACGAGGCCCTAGTGATACCTCTGTTTTGAGCTTATTTTGCATTACTTTGCCATTTGACTTACTGAGTATTTATTTATTTTTTTGAATCCATTCATTATCTCCTGCTTAATCCATATGGGGTCGCCGGCCAGCCCGTGCCCACCCGGCAACTCTGGGCGCAAGGGCAGGAACAGCTCTAGATGGGGGACCAATCAATCGTAGGCCGCACACACTAAGGACCACTTTAGAGACAGCAATTGACCTAACCTGCATGTCTTTGGACTGTGGGAGGAAACCGGAGTAAACGCGCACAGACACGGGGAGGACCCATGTCTCTCTCTCTCTCTCTCTCTCTCTCTCTCTCTTTCTATCAATCTCTCTCTCAATCTCTCTTTCTCTCTTTCTCTCTCTCTCTCAATCTTTCTCTCAATCTCTCTTTCTCTCTCTCTCTCTCTCTCTCTCTCTCTCAATCTCTCTCTCTCTCTCTCTCTTTCTCTATTTTTCTTTCTTTCTTTCTTTCTTTCTCTCACTCTCTCTCTCTCTCTCTCTCTCTCTCTCTCTCTCTCTCTCTCTCTCTCTCTATATCTCTATT